>JBBGZY010001801.1:0-225000 GCA_037952925.1 Lithobates clamitans | reverse complement strand
CGGTTAGAGGTTACAACTGAATGGGCACTGCTGCCGGACCGCCGGGAAAGTGCCGCTTTGCGGATCATTTTAACCCTTTTTTGGACGCTAGCGGCTGGAAACCCCCACAAAAACAACGGTAAATCGCCGCTATCTTTACCGCTGACGGAGCCAACGACCCCAGTGTGAAAGGGGCCTTATGGTAGAATGTTTGTGTACCTATATGGTTCACAGAGCTTACACTACAAATGTTTTTAGGCTTCCTTCACACAAGTGTGTTGCGGGAACATGCAGAAAGTCTTGTGCTTTGCTGCAACTCTAACAAAGCATGCTGCCACTGTACAGACGCACAGCAGATGCATTAGTGTTTGGCAAAATGCATGGTACTGCAGTACGTGATTTTTTTAAAAAGGAGCAGGCACCTTTTTGCATGTTTCTTGGCATAAGGCAGCCCATTGAAATGAATGAGGCGGTCCTAAACACGACCCACAGTAAGAAGAGCATGTACTCACTCACAAATCCTGGTGTAAATGAAACCTTAAAGCGGAGTGCCACACAAAAATGGAACTTCCGCTTTTCGGAACCCTCCCCCCCTCCGGTGTCACATTTGGCACCTTTCGGGGGGAGCAGATACCTGTCTAAGACAGGTATTTGCACCGAATTCCGGCATAGACTCCCATGCCTCTTCCTGTCCCTCCGCGCTGTCTCCTGGGAAACGCACAGCTCCCAGGAGAGAGCGGGGACCAGTTACGATGCGCACCGTGACTCGCGCATGCGCAGCAGAGAACCGGGAAGCGAAGCCGCAACGCTTCACTTCCTGATTCCCTCACCCAGGATGGCGGCGGCGGCAGCTGCCGAGAACCGAGCGGGTTCTCAGCGTCGCCTGCCGACATCGCTGGACCCCGGGACAGGTAAGTGGCCATTTATTAAAAGTCAGCAGCTGCAGTATTTGTCTTTTAATTTTTTTTTTTTTTTTTTTTTGGCGGTTTAGGTGGACCCCCCCGCTTTAAGACTTTTTTCATACTATGTGGGGGTGAATGACAGGTTTCTGCACACCATGCTAATTACAGCGGGGGGGGGATGAAGAGAACAGAAGTTTTCTATGTGCCCCATTCACACAATTCTGGTATCATGTGCCATGCGGTACACATGTTGGGTTTTTTTTCTGCAGCGCATCCGATGGCACCGGAATACATTGCAACGCACTGCTGTGAAGAGACCACGAATGAAGTGTAAATTCCTCTCACTTCAATGAAGTAAAAAAAAAAAAAAAAAAAAGTAAAGCTACGATGTGCTGAAACAGTGCTTAGCACCAGCCTGCATGCTAAAATAGATCATTTTATTTTGCGCCCAGTGTGAATGGGCCCTGTGTGCGATTTAATGCGTCAAAGAGGAATGCCATTATTTTCTATGGGGTCCAGTCACACCTGTGTGCTATGCTACTGTGGGTTGGGGAACAGAAAACAAGCCCCCACCCTATAGCAAACTCTACTATATATTTCACTTTTATCTGGATGAAAAAAAAAAACAAAGAATAATGCACAAAAAAAAAGCAAAATGCAGAAGCAAAAAAGGAGAGAACTAGACAATTGGCTGCGATTTAATAAAGTTTGCATTAGGATGTGAAGGTAAATTCTGGGTTCCGTCACAAGAAAATACGGCTCTTATGTGCGTCCGGCACCGATGGGTTTTTAGCGCCCGGAGCCATTCTCTATGGTCTGCCATCATATTGATGTTGGGACCCTCCATGATTGTTTTTTTTTTTTTTTTTTTTAATTAAGTATATATGGTTGTAGTTCAGAAAAAAAGTTGCTGAACAATAGACAGTTGCTTAGGCTGTGAACAGATATATTCCTGATTCTGTAATAAATCTCACTATTATAAGGGTGGTGGATGTTATTCGGTGTCCAGCAGGAAGCAAAACCATATGGTGAGCTACTAATAAAATCCAAGCAAACAATGCATAAAAAAAACAAGTCAGAAAGTTCTCTATGTACCTTGATTACAGCTTTCCTTATGGCACTGCAGGCAGTGTAGTGTAGTGTAGTGTAGTGTAGTGTAGTGTAGTGTAGACGTCACGTGAGGCGGCTCCATAGGGCTGGCAGAGGTGTGGGCGCGATAATTGGCTGTGAGGCGGGTGGGCGGGGGCTGTCACTGGCTCGCTGGGCAGAGGCTGTGCGTGCAGGAGACTCGGCGGCGGCTAAAGATCGGAACTTCTCGGGGATTTCCGGAATCGCGCATGCGCAGTTCTGACCCGAGCCGATCGCCGCCATTTTTACTGCCACTTTTCCCTTACTACGGGCTTTCACGCGCTGCACGTAAATTTACTGGCGGTTGGCAACACTGCTCCCGGTGTCTCCGCTCCTCCGGGTTGCGGTCGCTGCTGTTGCCCCTTCTTCCGGCGCTTCACCTTCCCGGCCACACCGGGGCGCAGCTTCCCCGACTTCCCCATCAGCACAACGACTACCGGGACCCGCTGTCTCCGGGGATTCCTCCTCCCTATTAGTGATGTCCAGTTCATGAACGAATCGTTCTTTTGAATCGATTCTTTTCAGTGAACTGGTTGAATCGATTCATCTGAGTGAACTGATCCGTTTGAAACAGTTCACTATACACTCAATACATAGTATAGGAGAGCAGAGCAGGCCTGGTAATATGATCCTAGAGTGAGAGAGCTTGGCCCCTCCCTGCAACCAATCAGCATGCTCAAGGCACAGAGACACTCAGGAACTGGATACAAACTTAAAACAAGAGTCAGGAGTACACAGTACACCGAGTAAAAGAATCATGCAGGTTACCGAGTTAAAGAATCATGCAGGTTACCGAGTTAAAGAATCATACAGGTTACCGAGTTAAAGAATCATAGGAGTTGTTAGAACATAGTACACTGAAAGAACCATGAGTCGCCACCAGTAGAACAATACACTAAATCAATGATCAGGTAGCAGCACTACAATACAGACTGCTTTAGGCTAGGTTCACACTGCTGCGGTGGCAGACATCGCATGTAATTCGCAGCGCACTGCTGTTCACATCACATGCGATGTCTGTGCTGTGCGATATCAGCCATACAGATAGTATGGCTGATATCGCACCGCATTTGGTCCAAACTCGCACAGGACCCTTTTTTTTGTTCGGACCAGAATCGGATTGCATGGGTGTTCACACCTATGCGATCCAATACATGTCCGAATTGTCAGTTCGCAGTGCGATATGCGGGCTGAACTGGGGGTGTCATAAACATTGTATGACACTCCCCAGCAGTTCGCATATGGCAGTGTGAACTGCCGTGCGAGTTGGTGCGATGCGGGAACCCGCAGTAAATTTGCTGCGTTCCCGCACCGCAGCAGTGTGAACCCAGCCTTAAAGACAGAGAGGACAAAGTCAAGATAACAAGCCTCTATGTGATAGTTTGTTGAAGTGACAGGTTCTCTTTATTGCATCTTGCTGCACAAACAGCTGTGTAAACGAAAAGCGGGTTTTTGTGCATGTGAACTGCATTCTGATGGGCCAACTTCACAGTTAAGATTGCTAGCCATCAGATTTGTCCGTAGTCTTTACAGTGCATAATGAGGCCCCTTTCACACTCGTGTGACTTGTCCTGCGACTTGGGACTACAAAGTCGCATGACAAGTGGTACCCTATGATTTCCAATGAGTACCATTCATATCTGTGTGTCTTCAAGTCACAGCGACTTCAAAGTAGTCACTGCATTACTTTGGTCCTATTTTGATGCGACTTGAGGCAGAGACCTCAAGATTACATAGGTAATTCTTCAAGTCGCATCAAAGTCACGGTAAAAATCGTGGCAAAAATTGCACGACTTTCAAATGGCACAAGTGTGAAAGGAGCCTAACGATTGGATTTTACTACCGTGGGTACTTCGCCCGCCCGTGGTAGTAAAATCCGATAATTTTTTCTATGCATGCGCTGTAAAGATTACGGAAAAATCTGATGGCTAGCAATGTTAACTGTGAAGTTGGCCCATCAGAATGAGGTTCACACGCACAAAAACCCGCTTTTCATCTACACAGCTTTTTGTGCGACACCAAAATTGATGACGCTGACTGCTCTGACAAATTGTGGTCTGACAGTCTGACACAGCAATAGTATTGTGCTCTGAGCAAGGAACTAAATACAAGTAAACCTTCCCGGGACCTGCCAACCTTCTGTGAAGAATCATCCTTTTGATTCTAATCATTTAAGAAGGTTGAGTCAGAGATTTGGTTCACTTGCTTGTCAGTAGACTCAGCAAGTGAACCGAAGAACCGAAGAATCGATTCATTTCAGTGAGTAGTTCGAAATGAACCGATTCACTTAAAAGATCCGGACTTCCCATCACTACTCCCTATGCCCGGGGCTGTGTTGTTGTGCGGTAATGCTGGGACCTGCAGCTCCTCCCCCACCGCTCCTGATTGGTCAGTCCTCCTCCCCCAAAGCCATCGGGATCTCCACTCACAGCCGCCTCTTGTTGTCACTTCCACCTTCCTGGTTTCCATGGGGATGTCTTATGACAGTGAAGTCTCCGCCCCCTCACTGTCCCCCCCGCGGCGGCCATCTTTGTAACGGTCGTGCCAGTCTCAGCTTATCTCTCCTTATGATGTATAATTAGCAGCACACACACAGTACAAGCTCTGTGACGTCACAATGGTCACATGACCTGCAGGCTAGAAATAGCAGCACACACAGTACAAGCTCTATGACGTCACAGTGGTCACATGACCTGCAGGCTAGAAATTAGCAGCACACACAGTACAAGCTCTATGACGTCACAGTGGTCACATGACCTGCAGCCGTTAAGTCTCTGTGCACAGGGAGAATCTCTCAGTTGACTGTAGGCTTGCAGACAGTAAACATCTGCTCTTGAAGAGCTCCTGAGAGATTGAATTGTATTCGTTACATTATCTCAATTGGAATTGAGAGTCGGTTTATTGATTAGCATTAATTGTCTAATCTTTTATTAATAGTAATTGGCATTTTCTGTCAATTTTTCTAAAAAAAAAAAAAAATGAAGAACCAAATCCTCACAGTGATTCTTATTCTGTTGCTCCCTTGGGGAATACACAGAAATACCGTCAAACAATCCCCAGAGGTCCACATGGATCAGGAAGAGGTGATTGTAGATACATCACAACAACCAGAGAAGATTCCGCTGATTTTTAGAATCTTATACCCATGGGCTGTACCCAGGGATGTCCAATCCCCACAGACCTGTATGGAGGAGCCCAGAAATGTCATCACAGGGTCCCCAAAGGAGGGGATTGTGGAGACAACACAACAACCAACAAAGATTCCGCTGATTTTTAGAATCTTATACCCATGGGCTGTACCCAGGGATGTCCAATCCCCAAAGACCCGTATGAAGGAGCCCAGAAATGTCATCACAGGGTCCCCAAAGGAGGGGATTGTGGAGACAACACAGCAACCAGCGAAGATTCCGCTGGTACCCAGGGATGTCCAATCCCAACAGGAGGTGATTGTAGATACATCACAACAACCAGCGAAGGTTCCGCTGATTTTTAGAATCTTATACCCATGGGCTGTACCCAGAGATGTCCAATCCCCACAGGAGGTGATTGTAGATACATCACAACAACCAGCGAAGGTTCCGCTGATTTTTAGAATCTTATACCCATGGGCTGTACCCAGGGATGTCCAATCCCCACAGACCTGTATGGAGGAGCCCAGAAATGTCATCACAGGGTCCCCAAAGGAGGGGATTGTGGAGACAACACAGCAACCAACAAAGATTCCGCTGATTTTTAGAATCTTATACCCATGGGCTGTACCCAGGGATGTCCAATCCCCACAGACCTGTATGGAGGAGCCCAGAAATGTCATCACAGGGTCCCCAAAGGAGGGGATTGTGGAGACAACACAGCAACCAACAAAGATTCCGCTGATTTTTAGAATCTTATACCCATGGGCTGTACCCAGGGATGTCCAATCCCCAAAGACCCGTATGAAGGAGCCCAGAAATGTCATCACAGGGTCCCCAAAGGAGGGGATTGTGGAGACAACACAGCAACCAACAAAGATTCAGCTGATTTTTAGAATCTTATACCCATGGGCTGTACCCAGGGATGTCCAATCCCCACAGACCTGTATGGAGGAGCCCAGAAATGTCATCACAGGGTCCCCAAAGGAGGGCATTGTGGAGACAACACAGCAACCAGCGAAGATTCCGCTGGTACCCAGGGATGTCCAATCCCAACAGGAGGTGATTGTAGATACATCACAACAACCAGCGAAGGTTCCGCTGTTTTTTAGAATCTTATACCCATGGGCTGTACCCAGAGATGTCCAATCCCCACAGGAGGTGATTGTAGATACATCACAACAACCAGCGAAGATTCCGCTGATTTTTAGAATCTTATACCCATGGGCTGTACCCAGGGATGTCCAATCCCCACAGACCTGTATGGAGGAGCCCAGAAATGTCATCACAGGGTCCCCAAAGGAGGGGATTGTGGAGACAACACAGCAACCAGCGAAGATTCCGCTGGTACCCAGGGATGTCCAATCCCCACAGGAGGTGATTGTAGAGACAAGACAACCAGCGAAGATCCCGCCCAGAGATGTACAGTCCCCACAGACCCACATGCAGGAGCAGAACATGAACAGGATGGAGCAGCCAGTGGAGGAAACAGTTAGAGGAATTGAAAAGGACCCTCCAGAACCCATCAGCTGGTTTTCATTCCTGACCAGCCCTCCATTCTGGTTTAGCTTGGCAGTCCTGATAAGTTTTCTCATTCTGAAGTACATCCTGCGCCAAAATTACCTGGTCAGAATAGTAGGACGCTATATGATGTTACTGGAGCTATGTGGAATAATTTATCTACTGAACAACATCTGGAACAACAGTGGGGCATCCTTTGAGAATATAATCCTAGAACTCATCAACTGGATTTTATTCCTGGCCCGCCCTCCATTCTGGTTTAGCTGGACAGTCCTGATAATTTTTCTGATTCTAAAGTACATCCTGCACCGAAATTACCTGGCCAGAATATTAGAACGCTATTTGACGTTTCTGGATCTGATTGGATTCATTTATCCACTGATCGATATCTGGAACAGCAGGGGGACATCCTTTGAGAACCTAATCCTAGAACCCGTCAGCTGGTTTTTATTCCAGAACCGCCCTCCATTCTGGTTTAACTGTGCAGTCCTGATATGTGTTCTCATTCTGAAGTACATCCTGCACCAAAATTACCTGGCCAGAGCATTAGGACAATATTTGATATTCCTGGCGCTATGTACATTCCTTTATCTACTGATTGATATCTGGAACAGCAGGGGGGCATCCTTTGAGAACATAATCCTATCCCTGCCTAATAATGCTGGGGATTGGTACCAATGGGTGGTTGTCGGGCTGTGGTCAGTCTGGTCCAAGGGGTGGGTGGCTTTAGAGAACACAGTCCCATCCCTGCTTATAAATGCTGGTGATTGGTACCAATGGATGGTCACTGGACTCTGGTCAGTCTACTCCAAGGGGTGGGTGGCCTTAGAGAACACAGTCCCATCCCTGCTTATAAATGCTGGTGATTGGTACCAATGGGTAGTTGCCGGGCTGTTGTCAGTCTGGTCCAAGGGGTGGGTGGCCTTAGAGAACACAGTCCCATCCCTGCTTATAAATGCTGGTGATTGGTACCAATGGGTGGTTGTCGGGCTGTGGTCAGTCTGGTCCAAGGGGTGGGTGGCTTTAGAGAACACAGTCCCATCCCTGCTTATAAATGCTGGTGATTGGTACCAATGGATGGTCACTGGACTCTGGTCAGTCTACTCCAAGGGGTGGGTGGCCTTAGAGAACACAGTCCCATCCCTGCTTATAAATGCTGGTGATTGGTACCAATGGATGGTCACTGGACTCTGGTCAGTCTACTCCAAGGGGTGGGTGGCATTAGAAAACACAGTCCCATCCCTGCTTATAAATGCTGGTGATTGGTGCCAATGGGTGGTTGTCGGGCTGTGGTCAGTCTGGTCCAAGGGGTGGGTGGCTTTAGAGAACACAGTCCCATCCCTGCTTATAAATGCTGGTGATTGGTACCAATGGATGGTCACTGGACTCTGGTCAGTCTACTCCAAGGGGTGGGTGGCCTTAGAGAACACAGTCCCATCCCTGCTTATAAATGCTGGTGATTGGTACCAATGGGTAGTTGCCGGGCTGTTGTCAGTCTGGTCCAAGGGGTGGGTGGCCTTAGAGAACACAGTCCCATCTCTGCTTATAAATGCTGGTGATTGGTACCAATGGATGGTCACTGGACTCTGGTCAGTCTACTCCAAGGGGTGGGTGGCCTTAGAGAACACAGTCCCATCCCTGCTTATAAATGCTGGTGATTGGTACCAATGGGTGGTTGTCAGGCTGTTGTCAGTCTGGTCCAAGGGGTGGGTGGCCTTAGAGAACACAGTCCCATCCCTGCTTATAAATATTGCTACTGAGCACTGGTCAGAATGCTTTCTGGGGCTTATCACCATGCTGGTGGTACTGCTCCTAATATATTTCAAGCCATTCTGTCGACTGTTCCGACCAAAAAGTAGCAACATCACCCCACCACCAAGTGCTGTCATTCTACCAGTAACCGATGACACCATTCCACCAACAAGTGAAAATGCGGAGATCACCATGGAGGAGACTGACTTTCCTATTCCCAGAGTCGCACCTCCTAGGGATCACATCCGTGCTCACATACGGGATTTATGCCGGCCAGTGAAGAAACGTAGGCCATCCAAAGTGTTTAGAGATAGCAACATTTTCCCGAGTGATGACATCCTTCCAACAAGTGAAAATGTGGAGATCACCATGGAGGAGACTGACTTTCCTATTCCCAGAGTCGCACCTCCTAGGGATCACATCCGTGCTCACATACGGGATTTATGCCGGCCAGTGAAGAAACGTAGGCCATCCAAAGTGTTTAGAGATAGCAACATTTTCCCAACGAGTGATGACATCCTTCCAACAAGTGAAAATGTGGAGATCACCATGGAGGAGACTGACTTTCCTATTCCCAGAGTCGCACCTCCTAGGGATCACATCCGTGCTTACATACGGGATTTATGCCGGCCAATGAAGAAACGTAGGCCATCCAAAGTGTTTAGAGATAGCAACATTTTCCCAACGAGTGATGACATCCTTCCAACAAGTGAAAATGCGGAGATCACCATGGAGGAGACTGACTTTCCTATTCCCAGAGTCGCACCTCCTAGGGATCACATCCGTGCTCACATACGGGATTTATGCCGGCCAGTGAAGAAACGTAGGCCATCCAAAGTGTTTAGAGATAGCAACATTTTCCCAACGAGTGATGACATCCTTCCAACAAGTGAAAATGTGGAGATCACCATGGAGGAGACTGACTTTCCTATTCCCAGAGTCGCACCTCCTAGGGATCATATCCGTGCTCACATACGGGATTTATGCCGGCCAGTGAAGAAACGTAGGCCATCCAAAGTGTTTAGAGATAGCAACATTTTCCCAACGAGTGATGACATCCTTCCAACAAGTGAAAATGCGGAGATCACCATGGAGGAGACTGACTTTCCTATTCCCAGAGTCGCACCTCCTAGGGATCACATCCGTGCTCACATACGGGATTTATGCCGGCCAGTGAAGAAACGTAGGCCATCCAAAGTGTTTAGAGATAGCAACATTTTCCCAACGAGTGATGACATCCTTCCAACAAGTGAAAATGTGGAGATCACCATGGAGGAGACTGACTTTCCTATTCCCAGAGTCGCACCTCCTAGGGATCATATCCGTGCTCACATACGGGATTTATGCCGGCCAGTGAAGAAACGTAGGCCATCCAAAGTGTTTAGAGATAGCAACATTTTCCCAACGAGTGATGACATCCTTCCAACAAGTGAAAATGTGGAGATCACCATGGAGGAGACTGACTTTCCTATTCCCAGAGTCGCACCTCCTAGGGATCACATCCGTGCTCACATACGGGATTTATGCCGGCCAGTGAAGAAACGTAGACCATCCAAAGTGTTTAGAGATAGCAACATTTTCCCAACGAGTGATGACATCCTTCCAACAAGTGAAAATGTGGAGATCACCATGGAGGAGACTGACTTTCCTATTCCCAGAGTCGCACCTCCTAGGGATCACATCCGTGCTCACATACGGGATTTATGCCGGCCAGTGAAGAAACGTAGGCCAACCAAAATGTCTAGAGAGAGCAATATTTTCCCAACGAGTGATGACATCCTTCCAACAAGTGAAAATGTGGAGATCACCATGGTTGAGACTGACTTTCCTATTCCCAGAGTCGCACCTCCTAGGGATCACATCCGTACTCACATACGGGATTTATGCCGGCCAGTGAAGAAACGTAGGCCATCCAAAGTGTTTAGAGATAGCAACATTTTCCCAACGAGTGATGACATCCTTCCAACAAGTGAAAATGTGGACAGCTCTATGGAAGAGACTGATGTGCTCGTGTTCCAGAGCTTAAGAAGCAGCTTCTTGGTGGATATACCCAACAGGGTGTCCGAAGTCCGTCACATTCCCATTTCCAGAGTCACACCTCCTCCGGATTACATACATCCCTGGCTGCGCCGGCGAATGGAGAGAAATACACCACGAATGGTGGTCAGGAGCAAACAGATGAAGCACCGGCCAACCATCATCAAGTTCAAAGCTTGCAACATAGTCCCAACGAGTGATGACATCTTTCCAACAAGAGAAAATGTGGAGATCACCATGGAAGAGATTGACTTTCCTATTCCTAGAGTCGCACCTCCTAGGGATCACATCCGTGCTCACATACGGGATTTATGCCGGCCAGTGAAGGAACATAGGCCAACCAAAGTGTTTAGAGATAGCAACATTTTCCCAACGAGCGATGACATCCTTCCAACAAGTGAAAATGTGGACAGCTCTATGGAAGAGATTGATGTTCCCGTTTCCAGAGTCGCACCTCCTCGAGCTTCCCTTCATGCTTGGCTAAGCCAGCGAATAAAGAAGCTCAAACAAAAAATGGTGGTCGGGCACAGGAATATCTTGCCACAAAAGAGTGACTTCATCCCACCGAGTGATGTCCACATTCCACCAACAAGCAAAAATGCAGAGAGCGCTATGGAGGAGACTGCCATTCCTATTCCCAAAGTCGAACCTACCAGGAGTAACACTAGGCCATGGAGTGATGAGAACCTTCCAACCAAATTCATGACTCCAGCAATGGGTTCCGGCCTTAGGCCACGATGGAGTACATTTATTGTCCATCCCAGTGTCGTACGTCGTAGGAAAAATGTGAACAGAGCTTTGGACAAGACTGACGTTCCCATTCCGAGTGTCGCACCTACCAGGAATAACACTAGGCCTCCGAGTGATGAGATTCTTCCAACCATGACACCAGCAATGGGTTCAGGCCCTAGGCCACGATGGAGTACATTTATTGTCCATCCCAGCGTGGTACATCGTAGGAAAAATGTGAACAGAGCTTTGGACAAGAATGACGTTACCATTCCCAGCGTCACGCCTCCTAGGGATTAAAGCAACATAATCCCACAGAATGGTGGTATCCTCTCATTACCGAGTTTCGTTATGTCACCAGCGACTGATGACATCAAGGCACAATTGGATTCCTGCATTAGTCAACAAAGGGCAACACTGGCTGTTGATCCCGATGTTGAAACTCGTGATAATCAGACCCGTCTTCACCTACGGGATTTATTCCAGGTAGTGAAGCAGCGCAGGCCAACTAAGGAGGACTGCCAGGAGTCTTAAACCGGATCTTTACTTTTCATAGCGCTCCAGCGCTATGGTGTCCCGGAGCCACTGCCAGCTTTGGCTAGGTGGCTTCCAGGTACCAATCTCCGTCCGATTTAATTGGCCGGGCCAACATGACGTCACTCCCGCGCAGGCGTGGGAGTTCAGGTATCTCGGCATTGCCGGAGTTGTGTGTTAAGCTGCGCGGGCGCAGTTATTTAGTTATTATATTATAAATAGTACAGTGTTATTATAGTGTGTTATTGTAGTGCAGTGTTATTATAGTGTGTTATTGTAGTGCAGTGTTATTATAGTGTGTTATTGTAGGACAGAGGAGTGGCAGAAGAGCAGGGGATACAGAGGTGTGGCAGAAGAGCAGGGGGTACTGAGGTGGGGCAGAAGAGCAGGGGGTACAGAGGTGGGGCAGAAGAGCAGGGAGGTACAGAGGTGGGGCAGAAGAGCAGGGGGGTACAGAGGTGGGGCAGAAGAGCAGGGGGAACAGAGGTGGGGCAGAAGAACAGGGGGGGGTACAGTGGTGGGGCAAAAGAGCAGGGGGGGTACAGAGGTAGGGCAGAAGAGCAGGGGGGTACAGAGGTGGGGCAGAAGAGCAGAGGGTACAGAGGTGGGGCAGAAGAGCAGGGGGTACAGAGTTGGGACAGAAGAGCAGGGGGTACTGAGGTGGGGCAGAAGAGCAGGGGGTACAGAGGTGGGGCAGAAGAGCAGGGGGTACAGAGGTGGGGCAGAAGAGCAGGGGGTACAGAGGTGGGGCAGATGAGCAGGTGGGTACCTCTTTCTTTCTTTCTTTAACGAGCCCCTTGCTCGCTCGGTTCCACTCTCCTGACACTCCTCTGCAGCTATAGCATCAGATCGCAACATCTGATTGTTCGGTCATCCAAGGTTCCGGGATTAGAACTACAGCTCTGTACCGTTCTAACCCAGTCTAGGTCTTTCTTTCTTTCTTTCTTTCTTTCTTTCTTTCTTTCTTTCTTTCTTTCTTTCTTTCTTTCTTTCTCTTTCTTTCTTTCTTTCTTTCTTTCTTTCTTTCTTTCTTTTCTTCTCTCTCTCTCTATTGGACATGACTGACTTACCCCGCTTAGCGGGGGCGGGCCTTATAGAACAGAGGCCATTTCCTTCCACACTATAAAAGACATACTACTTTGCGTTGGTGGTGCAGTGGTGAGCATAGCTGCTTTCTAAGCAGATGACCCGGGTTCGATTCCCGGCCAACGCCTTCTCCAAGATATCAGCCGCACCTTCTAAGTGTATTGAGTCCCCTTATGTATTGAGTCCCCAGGGGGGGAAGTGCTATACAAATTAAGTGTTGAGTATATATGAAAAAGTAAAGAGATTTATATGAAGCACGCTACTAAATGAAACGAACCAATGAGTATAATAATTGTTTAATTACAAAGGGCATATATACATATAAATTGGTAGAGAAGGTATATATAATGTAATATAATAAAAAAAGGTCTCGACAGATATCATCAAAACAATTGATAGTACACAATTATTCCACCATGATACACATAATGATGGACCTTGGGTATGTGGGAAAGATAATGTTACGCCGAGTAAATTGATATCCAACATGTCGCGCTTCAAAGTTGCGCCCGCTCGTGAAATGGCGACAAACTTTTACCCTTAAAAATCTCCATAGGCGACGTTTAAAAAATTCTACAGGTTGCATGTTTTGAGTTACAGAGGAGGTCTAGGGCTAAAGTTATTCCTCCCAAAAAAAATGGCCCTTTAAGAGCTATAGGGGGAAGTGACGTTTTGACGTCGCCTCCGCCTTGCAGGTGTATGAAGACGGGTGGCAGCCATCTTCCCCTCACGCGTCTCCATACCCAGGCAGGGGACAGATGTGATCGCCTCCCCCACTGCCGAGAGCACAGGAGATCGGTGGGAGGGGGGGGCCCTTTACCGCCGCCGATAAAAGTGATCTTGTGGCGTATCCCCCACAATGACCACTTTTATCTTGTAGCGGACTGCCCGCTGAAGAAGAGGATACCGGGGTTATGGTAGCTAGCTGCTGCTATTACAACGGTACTCCTATTCAAACAGCCGACGTATTCCTGCGGCGGGCGGTCCGTAAGCGGTTAGAATAAAATATAATAAAATGCAGACCTCGGGTATGTGGGCCCAAATTGCACCGGTAACATTTCTACATGGATAAGAATGATTGGTTATAATAAAATACAGATATTGCATGTAGTTACTGTGACGCGGCATCGTAGGACAGCTCTACGCGTTTCGTGGTCATAATACCACTCATCAGGAGCAGATGCATTTTTGGGAGGATCTGCGATGACCGGCGGGCACAATGACCGCCGAGCAACCGCGATCGCTCGTGTCGCAGCGAGAACCGGGATCTGTGTGTGTAAACACCAGATCCGGGTTCTTTCAGGGGAGAAATGACTGATGGTGTGTTCATGCAAAGTATGAACAGCGATCTGTCATTTCCCCTAGTAAGTCCCATCCCCCCCCTTCAGTTAGAACACAGAGAGGGAACACATTTAACCCCTTGATCGCCCCCCTAGTGTCAACCCCTTCCCTGCCAGTGACATTTTTACAGTAATCAGTGCATTTTTACAACACCGGTCGCTGTAAAATTGTCAATGGTCCCAAAAATGTGTCAAAAGTGTCCGATCTGTCCGCCACAATGTCGCAGTCCCAATAAAAATCGCAGATCGCCACCATTACTATTAAAAAAAAAAATGATAAAAATGCCATAAATCTATCCCCTATTTTTGTAAACGCTATAACTTTTGCGCAAACCAATCAATATATGCTGCCAGTGACATTTATACAGCAATCAATGAATTTTTTTATAGCACTGATCACTGTATAAATGTCACTGGTCCCAAAAATGTGTCAAATGTGTCTGATCTGTCCGCTGTCGCAGTCCCGCTAAAAATCGCAGATAGTAAAAAAAAAATTAATATTATTAATATTAGTAATAATTAGTATATTATTATTATTATTATATTATTATTATTAATTATTAGTAAAAAAAATAATAATAATAAAAATGTCACAAATCTATCCCCTATTTTGTAATAACTTTTGCGCAAACCAATCAACATTCGCTTATTGCGTTTTTTTTTTTTTACCAAAAATATGTAGAATACATATCGGCCTAAACGGAGGAAAAAATTTAAAAAAAAAACAAAAACTGGGATATTTATTACAGCAAAAAGTAAAAGATATTGCGTTTTTTTCAAAATTGTTGCTCTTCTTAGGTTTATAGCGCAAAAAATAAAACCCGCAGAGGCGATCAAATACCACCAAAAGAAAGCTCTATTTGTGAGAAAAAAAGGACGCAAATTTTGTTTGGGTGCAGCGCCAGGGGGAGGTATTTCTCAGGGGGGGTATTTCTCAGGGGAGATATTTCTTAGAGGGGGTATTTATCGGGGGAGATGTTTCTTAGGGGGAGGTATTTCTCGGGGGAGTTATTTCACGGGGGAGGTATTTTTCAGGGGGAGGTATTTCTCGGGGGGAGTCATTTCTCGGGGGAGGTATTTTTTAGGGGGAGGTATTTCTCGGGGGAAGTTATTTCTCGGGGGAGTTATTTCTCGGGGGAGGTATTTTTCAGGGGGAGGTATTTCTTGGGGGGGGGTGTATTTCTCAGGGGGAGGTATTTCTCGGGGGGAGTCATTTCTCGGGGGAGGTATTTTTCAGGGGGAGGTATTTCTTGGGGGGGGTGTATTTCTCAGGGGGAGGTATTTCTCGGGGGAGTCATTTCTCGGGGGAGGTATTTTTCAGGGGGAGGTATTTCTTGGGGGGGGTGTATTTCTCAGGGGGAGGTATTTCTCGGGGGGAGTCATTTCTCGGGGGAGGTATTTTTCAGGGGAAGGTATTTCTCGGGGGAGATATTTCTCAGGGGGGAGTTATTTCTCAGGGGAAGGTATTTCTCGGGGGAGTTATTTCTCGGGGGAGGTATTTTTCAGGGGGAGGTATTTCTCAGGGGGAGATATTTCTCAGGGGGGTGTATTTCTCAGGGGGAGATATTTCTCAGGGGGAGGTATTTCTCGGAGGAAGTTATTTCTCGGGGGGAGGTATTTCTCGGGGGAAGTTATTTCTCGGGGGGAGGTATTTCTCAGGGGGGAGGGATGCCTCAGATACAGATTCCCCAGACAACTCCCCCCCAAATACACCCGTATCCGGGGCCCCATGAGTTCATCAGGGGCCATCACTGGGGCTAGAGAGATGACGGGTTACCCCTCTCCAGGAGGGGGGGGGTCATCCTCAATGATGATATAGAAGAGGCCGGAACTTTCTTCTTCAAAGGAGCTCCGCCCATCGATGGATCCGAGTCCCCAGAACAGTCACAAGGCCGCCGGTACAACTGTCACTGTGCTCTCAACTGAACTGCCAATAAATGTCCAGGTACATCACATGTGTATCACCATGGCAACCGCAGGTCAGACAGAGCCTAAGATGGCGGCTTGTAAAGGAGAGGAGGGGTCAGTTCTGCTTTCATTCTGAACTCCAGGAGACAATTAAAGTGGGAGTCCACCACAAAAAAAATATTAAAAGCCAGCAGCTACAAATACTGCAGCTGCTGAATTTCTGACTTTTAATAAATGGACACTTACCTGTCCCAGGGTCCAGCGATGTCGGCAGTCGAAGCCGATCATTCGCTCGGGTCTCGGCAGCTGCCGCCGCCATCCTCGGTGAGGGAATCAGGAAGTAAAGCTTTGCGGCTTCACTTCCCGGTTCCCTACTGCACATGCGCGAGTCGTGCTGCGCATCCTAACTGGTCCCCGCTATCTCCTGGGATCTGTGTGTTTCCCAGGCGTGACTCCTGCGGGAGTCTAATCCCAGAAGTGGGTGCAAATACCTGTATTAGACAGGTATCTGCACCCCCTGCCCCCTGAAAGGTGCCAATTGTGGCACCGGAGTGGGGGGGGGAATCAGATGGGTGGAACTCTGCTTTAAATGTAATCAGAGAGCTCCCCTCCCCCCTCCACCCCGACTCCTCCTCCTCTCCTCCATCCCAGTCACTGCTCATTTCCTGCTCTGATTCATGAAGTAACCAGAAGAGGAGAGGATGGTCATGTGACCACAGGCAGTGATAAGGACACCTGAGAGAGGACCCCAGGAAATAAACAGAAGAGGAGAGGATGGTCATGTGACCACAGGCAGTGATAAGGACACCTGAGAGAGGACCCCAGGAAATAAACAGAAGAGGAGAGGATGGTCATGTGACCACAGGCAGTGATAAGGACACCTGAGAGAGGACCCCAGGAAATAAACAGAAGAGGAGAGGATGGTCATGTGACCACAGGCAGTGATAAGGACACCTGAGAGAGGACCCCAGGAAATAAACAGAAGAGGAGAGGATGGTCATGTGACCACAGGCAGTGATAAGGACACCTGAGAGAGGACCCCAGGAAATAAACAGAAGAGAGGATGGTCATGTGACCACAGGCAGTGATAAGGACACCTGAGAGAGGACCCCAGGAAATAAACAGAAGAGAGGATGGTCATGTGACCACAGGCAGTGATAAGGACACCTGAGAGAGGACCCCAGGAAATAAACAGAAGAGGAGAGGATGGTCATGTGACCACAGGCAGTGATGAGGACACCTGAGAGAGGACCCCAGGAAGTAAACAGAAGAGGAGAGGATGGTCATGTGACCACAGGCAGTGATAAGGACACCTGAGAGAGGACCCCAGGAAATAAACAGAAGAGGAGAGGATGGTCATGTGACCACAGGCAGTGATGAGGACACCTGAGAGAGGACCCCAGGAAGTAAACAGAAGAGGAGAGGATGGTCATGTGACCACAGGCAGTGATGAGGACACCTGAGAGAGGACCTCAGGAAGTAAACAGAAGAGGAGAGGATGGTCATGTGACCACAGGCAGTGATGAGGACACCTGAGAGAGGACCTCAGGAAGTAAACAGAAGAGGAGAGGATGGTCATGTGACCACAGGCAGTGATAAGGACACCTGAGAGAGGACCCCAGGAAGTAAACTGAAGAGGTCATGTGACTGCGGCTTTAGGTTTTTATATTTCATACCAGGGGTGTCCTTGTATACTCTTCAGAGTCCTTCCTTATGTCTGAGTCCCCTTCAGAGTCCTTTGAAAGGGACTCAGATGTATAGAAGGACTCTGAAGAGGACTTAGATGGATAGGAGTTCTTGTGTACGTCTCAGTCCCCTTTAGAGTCCTTATATACTTCAGAGTCCCCTCTTATGTCCGAGTCCCCTTCAGAATCCCACCCTACACCACAATCCTCATCAGAGTCTTCCCTAATATTAGGGTTCCATTAGAGCCCCCCCCCTCCCCCCCTACTGTTCCACCCGAAACAAATCGTTTTGTAGCAGCCCTGCGGATGGCGCCCCAGTAGGGGGAAATGAAGGGACAGAGAAGCCAGCCTTGTATGAGATCACATTTATCTTTTCTTTAATGAAAACACATTTGTTCCATGTGGAGGATTTATTTTATGTTGTGTATATTTCCTTCTCGGGGTTTTCACCCCGCTACATAGAAAAATGAAACATTCAGGAAGAAGTGGAAGGAAGGAGATTCCGTTTCGACCTTCTTCCCGGATCAAAGCCAGCCGTTGTCCGTAAACACCGTCCGTAAGTCCTTCTGCTCCTGATCTGTGAGCGGGAGAAGAGGGGAGCGGCAATGTCCTCCATGATACCCAAACCAATCCATCGCCCGCTTCAGGCCTGGGATGCCGAACCTGCGGGTCACCTGAAACAAAGAGAAGAGAATTCACCAGAGATAGGAGATTCCATCAATACAGGATAAAATATACAGGAGCATCTCCTAAAATTAGAATATCATCAAAAAGATACTGTATCTATATGTTAAATGTTTTACAATACAATATATAGATTTTAATAACAAATATTCAATGTGACATGATATTGATGTAAAACAAAATGTATTAATACACTTATATATTATATTCATTATTCCTGTCTATGTAAATCATGTCATTTATGTATTTTATTCATTAATATTTTATCTATAGAATTCCTATGATGTCCTTATTGTGCTATCTTCAAGGCCCTGACGAAGTGGAATTGTCCATGAAACGCGTAGGGCCACACCTCTGTAACTGTTTGGGACCTGCACACCCCGAATTCTAATCAAGAGACTGTAATTTATCTTAACTTGATTTTTACTTTTAGAAGGTACTGCCTTAAGGGCAGATAAATAAAATGTGTTTTTTTCTATAATCATAGTATTGTGTTCTATTTTCTTTACACTCCTCTGAGGCCCAATTGAAGTCCCATCCCGTTCTACACTTTTTCTTTGAAACATAGTTGCATATCTTCTAGGGATGGTGCCTCTGTAGGAGTATTTGTGATTCCACGTTCACCCCAAACATACAATAGAAAAAAGGATTATTAATAGAGAAATGTTGTCTTAGTGAGAAGTCTGTCCATGTACAGTATAGGATACACTCAGTACTTGGTCGGGGTTCCTTTTCCATGAATTCCGGCATCAATGCGGCGTGGCATCGGAGGAGATCAGCCTGTGGCACTGCTGAGGTTTTATGGAAGTCCAGGTTGCTTTGATAGCGGCCTTCAGCTCGTCTGCATTGTTGGGTCTGGTGTCTCTCATCTTCCTCTTGACAATCCCCCACAGATTTTCTATGGGATTTAGGTCAGGCCAGTTTGCTGGCCAATCAAGCGCAGTGATCCCATGATCATGTGACCAGGTATTGGTAGTTTTGGCAGTGTGGGAGGTGCCAAGTCCTGCTGGAAAATGAAATCAGCATCTCCATAAAGCTGGTCAGCAGAGGGAAGCATGAAGAGCTCTAGAATGTCCTGCTAGAGAGAGGCGCTGACTTTGGACTTTATATAACACAGGAGGACCAACACCAGCAGATGGCATGACCCCCCCAAATCATCCAAAGTCAGATCAGCCCTCTACCAGGAAACTCTAGAGCACTTCATGCTTCCCTCTACTGACCAGCTTTATGGAGATGCTGGTTTTGTTTTCCAGAAGGACTTGGCACCTCCCACACTGCCAAAACTACCAATACCTGGTCACATGATCATGGGATCACTGCACTTGATTGGCCAGCAAACTCGCCTGACCTAAATCCCATAGAGAATCTGTGGAAGATGAGAGACACCAGACCCAACAATGCAGACAAGCTGAAGGCCGCTATCAAAGCAACCTGACCTTCCATAACACCTCAGCTGTGCCACAGGCTGATCTCCTCCGTGCCACGCCGCATTGATGCCGGAATTCATGCAAAAGGAGCCCCGACCAAGTATTGAGTGTATCCTATACTGTACATGGACAGACTTCTCACTAAGACAACATTTCTCTATTAATAATCCTTTTTTTTTAAATTTTTATATTGGTCTTCTGTAATATTCTCATTTTCTGAGATACAGAATTTTGGGTTGTCACTCGCCATAATCATCAAAATTAAAAGAAAGAAATGCGTGAAATATATTATTCTGTGTGTAACACATCTATATAAAATATAGGAGTTTCACTTTTTGAATTGAATTACTGAAATAAATTTACTTTTTGATGATATTCTAATTTTTTGAGATGCTCCTGTGTACAAGAAACTTCCTCCAAAGCTGTAATTCTATGTACTTGGGTGCAGTTATAGAGAGAGACCACTGGGTGGCAGTGTGGACACTCGCTGGTTTCACCCAAACACCAAGTGCCATGTCCTCCTAGTTACTTATCAGGCAGAAAGGATTTATTTTGGATCGCAGTCCGTGGACTTTCTGGGCACAAAACACTCTCTTTATAAAAAAACAAAAAAACTGAAATTGTGCGGTTGTGCGACGCTGTACCCAAATAAAATTTATGCCCCCAAGAAATAAAGCTTTTCTTTTATCTGTTGGTGGTATTTGATCACCTCTGCAGTTATCATTTTTTGTGCTATAAACTAAAAAAAAAAAAGTCTGAAAATAAAATAAAAAAAAAAAAAAAACTATATTTTTTGTCTTCTGCTATAAATCACATCCAATAAAAAAAATGATTTCTTCATCAATTTAGGCCAATATGTATTCTGCTACATATTTTTGGTAAAAAAATACCCCAATCAGCGTATATTGATTGATTGAAAATTTATAGCGTCTACAAACTATAGGATAGATTTACAGGATTTTTATTTATTTATTTCTAGTAATGGCGGCGATCAGCAACTTATTGCAGCACTGCGATATTGCGGCAGACAATCGGACACTAACTGACACTAATACAGTGATCAGTGCTAAATATATGCACTGTCACTGTACTGACACTGGCTGAGAAGGGGTTAATATCAGGGGCGATCAAAGGGTTAAATGTGTGCCTAGCCAGTGTTTCAGTGTAGTGTGGGGGGGGGGGGTGCTTTTACTAGGGGAAGGCACAGCTCTGTGTCACTGCTTTGCAGGCACACAGGATCCATACCTTCCCTACTGATAGATCATTGTTCTGCCCGTGTACCGAACGATCAGCGGGTGCCGACGGAAATCTAATTCATCGCAAAGGTGTTCTATGGGGTTGAGGTCAGGACAGGACTCTGTGCAGGCCAGTCAAGTTCCTCCACCCCCAAACTCACTCATCCATGTCTTTATGGACCTTGCTTTGTGCACTGGTCCAAATCATTTGGTGGGGGGGGGGATTATGGTGTGGGGGTTGTTTTTCAGGGGTTGGGTTTGGCCCCCTTAGTTCCAGTGAAGAGATCTCTTAAGACGTCAGCATACCAAGACATTTTGGACAATTTCATGCTCCCAACTTTGTGGGAACAGTTTGGGGACGGCCCCTTCCTGTTCCAACATGACTGCCCACCAGTGCACAAAGCAAGGTCCATAAAGACATGGATGAGCAAGTTTGCGGTAGAGGAACTTGACTGGCTTGCACAGAGTCCTGACCTCAACCCCTTTGGGATGAATTTGAGAGGAGACTGTGAGCCAGGCCTTCTCATCCAACATCAGTGGAATGGAAGAATGGTCAAACATTCCCATAGACACACTCCTAAACCTTGTGGACGGCCTTCCCAAAAGAGTTGAAGCTGTTATAGCTGTAAAGGGCGGAGCCAACTCAATATTGAACCCTCCGGACTAAGACTGGGATGTCATTAAAGTTCATGTGCGTGTAAAGGCAGGCGTCCCAATACTTTTGGTGACATAGTGTATATCTATATATTGTGCAGTGTAGATTAATAACACTTAAAGAATTCCTGTTGGGCGGTACGGTGTGCAGAGGGGGTCATACTCATTATCTATCTGAGGAGCCGCACTGCCATGTTCCGTCAATTAATAACGATCGGTCATTCCCTATAAATCCCCCAGAGACACTGATGGGGGTCTTATGAAATGTGGTTGAAGGTTCAGCAGGGTACATTATGTCAATTCTCTCGTCACGTCATTATGGCGGCCGTGACATAACTCCTCCCACAACAAACTGCTCGTGTCACGCCAGCAGATCCATGTATGGGCGGGACACATCGATCGCTTAAATGGATATTTTTGGAGATGCAAACACCGGGGTACAACCTTTTCCCTGCCAGAGACGGTTTTGTATTTGTTTGAACACACTTAAAAAAAATAAAATAAAAAAAAGGCCTGAAAATGACATAAACCCCCCAAACATGATATATTTTCTGGAAGCAGACACCCTAGAGAATAAAATAGCGGTAGTTCCAATTTTTTATGGAATACGATATTACCGCGAAGGGCTAAGAAACGCAAAAAAAAAAAAAAAACACACTAGTTAATTTTTTTTTTTTTACTAAAGTGAATTTTAGGGAAGATTTTCTATCATCGGGGGGACAGGGACAACTATGCAAATTTTGCATGATCGGCGGCATTCAATGCTGCAACCACGTAGGTATGTAAGATTATTAAAAAAAAAAAAAAAAAAAACAACATACCGGTACATCTCCTTCAGGCCTCATACCCACGAACGTTTTTACAGCGGCTTTGCTTTTATGAGCGTTTTTTGCAGCTCTCCATTTTAGCCCTTTGGCCTCATGCCCACCATGGCGTTTTTAAGCTGTAAAAAAACCCCCAGGACCAGCGCGTTCTGAGGCTCCAGCGCTAGAGCTGTAAAAACGTCAGAAGCCGGCAAAAAGGTGTTAAACGCGATTTAACGAGGCTTAAAGCTGTATGTTAAGCCTCGTCCGCCATTTCTGTCTCTATTCAAAATCAATGGTCCCCTATGGGAGCCCATTGATTTGAATAGAAGTCGCACCAGAAGTCGGATCAAGATGATCCAACTTGCGATGCGACTTGTTTGCTGAGAATCTTGAAGGGGGAACCCTGCGAAAATGTAAAAAAAAAAAAAATTGCATGAGCACCCCCGCCCCCCCCCTCCCAGGACGATTCCAGACCCTTCGGTCTAGTATGGATCTTAAGGGGAAGCCCCACGCCAAAAAAAATGGAGCGGGGGTCCCCCCAAGATCCATACCAGAGCCTTATCTGAGCATGCAGCCAATCAGGTCAGGAAAGGGGGTGGGGACGAGCGTGCATGCCCTCAACATGGGGGGGTGGGTGCTTTGGGGCAGGGGGGGCCCTGCGCCCCCCCCACCCCAAGGCACCCTGCCCCCATGTTGATGAGGACAAGGGCCCCTTCCTGACAACCCTGGCTGTTGGTTGTCGGGGTCTGCGGGCGGGAGGCTTATTGGAATCTGGGGGCCCCCGAATCCCGGCCCCCACCCTATGTGAATGAGTATGGGGTACATAAAAATAAAAATTGTCAAAAATAAAACACACTACGCAGGTTTTTAAAGTTTTTTTTAAAGCAGCTCCGGTGGTCCCTTCCAACTTTGGGGGTCTCTTCCGACTTCTCCGCTCTCTCTGGCCTCTTCTCCGCGCTCTCCGGTTCTTCTCCCGCTGTCTTCTGCTCTTTTTCTAGCTCCTGCCCGGTCTTCTCACAGTGTTCAGCTAAAACTACTAATTGGTGTAGTGCGTCCTCCTCACAGTGTTCAGCTAAAACTACAAGTTAGTGTAGTGCGACAGTAGCGTGAGCACGGACAGAGGGGGTGCCCAAGAAGGACAGCAATCTGGCAGTCATGCTCCCCCTGCTGCAGCATACTGCCAGGTTTGCTCCAGTGATGAGGAGGGAGGGGATGATGAGGTCACTGACTCAACGTGGGTGCCTGATAGGAGAGAGGAGGAGGAGGCACATCACCAACGAGGCAGGATGCCCTCCAGGGGCCAGCCTAAGGGCAGCACACTGACTGCATCACACCCCAAAGCTCCGCATGTGCAGGGCGCTGCAGTCCACCTATTGGAGCACATGCTGCGTGGAATAATGGACAGGGCACTTGAGGCAGAACAACGGCAGGAAGAGGAGGACTTCCTTAGCTCTCAAGGCCCCTTTTATCCAGACAGTGTTCCTGCGTGCCCGCCGATCACACAGGAAGAGGACGAGGAGGAGGAGGAGGATTGTGTCAGTATGGAGGTGGAGCCTGGCACTCAGCATCAGCAGCAGTCTTTAAGGGATCAGTCCCAAGAAACACATGGACTTGTACGTGGCTGGGAGGAGGTTGCTGCGGACCATGTCGCCCTTAGTGACCCAGAGGACTCCGGACCGAATGCCTCAGCAAACCTACGCTGCATGGCCTCCCTGATCCTGCAAAGCCTGAGTAAGGATCCTCGTATTCGTGGTATCAAGGAGAAGGACCAATACTGGCTGGCAACCCTCCTTGGGTTACAAGGGTAAGGTTGCGGACCTTATCTTGCCGTCGCAGAGGGAGCAGAGGATGAAACATCTTCGGGAGGCCTTGCAGAAAGGTCTGTGCAACGCGTTCCCAGAGACTGGGAGGTTACAAACTCCTGTTTCTGGACAACGTGTTGCTGAGGCTTCGGTCAGTCAAAGAAGGAGCGGTGGAGAAGGTGGCCGTCTGACCGATGCGTTCAGACAATTTTTTAGTCCGCAGCCCCAAGGTATGATCGGTTCCAGCAACCATCGCCAGCGTCCGTTTTACATGGTGCAGGAATACCTAGGGGCAAGATCTGACTTGGACACCTTTCCCACTGAAAATCCTCTGGGTTACTGGGTCTTGAGGATGGATCACTGGCCAGAGCTTGCACAGTATGCAATTGAGCTACTGGCCTGTCCTGCATCCAGCGTTCTTTCGGAACGCACATTCAGTGCTGCTGGAGGCTTTGTAACCGATCACAGGGTGCGTCTGTCCACTGACTCGGTCGATCGACTGACCTTCATAAAAATGAATCAGTCTTGGATCACCACCAGCTACCAAGCACCTGATGCTGATGTAACCAAATAATTTTTTTTGAAATCTCAGATCCCTTCAAAGACTGCCTATGCTGATGCTAATGACTATCCCTGAGTAATTATCCTCTTCCTCCTCAATCATCACGCTGATAGCTTGTAAGAACATTTTTGGTTCTGGGCGCCGCCACCAGTGCCTAAGGCTCAATTTTTCAGCCCCTGTTTAACAGGGGCGTGTAGTTACAATTTTTAATGCAATACTTTGCAGCAGGGCTCGTTCCTGCGTTCCAACTAGAGTTTCTGTGAGGGGTTGCAGTGTTGTGGCACCAGCACCAGTGCCTAAGGCCCAATTTTTCAGCCCCTGTTTAACAGGGGCGTGTAATTACAATTTTTGATGCAATACTTTGCAACAGGGCTCGTTCCTGCGTTCCAACTAGAGTATCTGTGAGGGGTTGCAGTGTTGTGGCACCAGCACCAGTGCCTAAGGCCCAATTTTTCAGCCCCAGTTCAACAGGGGCATGTGATTACAATTCTTAATCTAATATTTCACAGCAGGGCCCGTTTCTGCACCCACCAAGAGCGAGTGAGGACTTACAGTGTTGTGGCACCAGCACCACCACCACCACCAAAGGCCCAATTTTTCTGCCCCTGTTCAACAGGGGCATGTAATTACAATTCTTGATCTAATATTTCACAGCAGGGCCCTGTGAGGGCTTACAGTGTTGTGGCCACAACAACACCTAAGGCCCACATTTCTGCAGAGTATATAGGGCAGGCCCCTACTTTCAAACATCCAACTTACAAACGACTCCTACTTGCAAACGGAAGGAGACAACAGGAAGTGAGATGAATTCTTCCCCTAGGAAGGGAAATTCTCTCCTGTAAGAGTTAATATGGGAAAAATGTTTCTCCTTTCCACTAATGCTTTATCACCAATCCTTGTTTCACAAAAAAAAACAAATTTTCAAAAAACATTTGTCATTGGGAAAAAATGTGAGGTGAAATCTTCTGAAGAGGAGCACAGACAGCAAAACAAATGTCACAGGGGTGATAACCCTTCCCTATGTTTTCCAAAAAGCTTAAAATAGGTTTTTTGGCTGGAGCTAAACACATTAAAAATGTACCAGTTCAAAATTACAAACAGATTTTACTTAACAACTAACCTACAGTCCCTGTCTTGTTTGCACCGCCTGTATACTGCTGTTCAGAGTATAGAGGGCCTGTATACTGCTGTTTCCTTTTTTAATTTGGGTGCGGGGTTCCCCTTAATATCCATACAAGACCATACAAGAAAGGGCCTGGTAATGGACTGGGGGGTACCCATGCCGTTTGTCTCACTGATTTTCATCCATATTGCCAGGACCCGACATTACATTAAAGCCGCAAGCAGTTTTAAATGACTTTTTTTCCTTTAACCACTTCAGCCCCGGAAGAATTTACCCCCTTCCTGACCAGAGCGTTTTTTGTTATTCGGCACTGCGTCGCTTTAACTGACAATTGCGCGGTCGTGCGACTTGGCTCCCGAACAAAATTGACGTCCTTTTTTTCCCACAAATAGAGCTTTCTTTTGGTGGTATTTAATCACCTCTGAGATTTTTATTTTTTGCGCTATAAACAAAATAAGAGCGACAATTTTGAAAAAAACGCATTATTTTTTACATTTTGCTATAATAAATATCCCCCAAAAATATATAAAAAAACATTTTTTTTCCTCGGTTTAGGCCGATACGTATTCTTCTACATATTTTTGGTTAAAAAAAAATCGCAATAAGCGTTTATTGATTGGTTTGCGCAAAAGTTATAGCGTTTACTAAATAGGGGATGGTTTTATGGCATTTTTATTAATAATTTTTTTTTTTACTAGTAATGGCGGCGATCAGCGATTCTTATTGTGACTGCGACGTTATGGCGGACATGTCGGCCATTTTTGACACATTTTTGGGACCATTGTCATTTATACAGCGATCAGTGCGATTAAAAATGCACTGATTACTGTGTAAATGACACTGGCAGTGAAGGGGTTAACCACTAGGGGCGGGGAGAGGTTAATCAGTACTAGGGGAGTGTTTTCTAACTATAGGGGGGAGGGGCTGTATGTGTCACTAGACTGATCACAGCTCCCGATGACAGGGAGCAGTGATCAGTGACAGTGTCACTAGGCAGAACGGGGAGATGCTGTTTACATCAGCATCTCCCCGTTCGTCCCCTCCGTGAGGTGATCGCGGGTATCCCCGCGGCGATCGAGTCCGCGGGCCCCGCGACCCGACTCGCGGGGCTCCCGGCCGGCACGCATGCAATGGCACGGCGGAGAATTCAAATGGACGTACAGGTACGTCGATTTGCCCAGCTGTGCCATTCTGCCGACGTACATCATCGTGCGCCGGTCGGGAAACGGTTACAAATGTCATTTTGTGCAGGGACTGTTCTAAGCACGGGAAACATGCGCCACTTTACAGGCATACTATAGACACCCCCCAGGTACGATATTTAAAGGAATATTTTACTTTTTTTTTTACTTTAAGCATCATTAAAATCACTGCTCCCGAAAAAACGACCGTTTTTAAAAGTTTTTTTTTGCATTGATACATGTCCCCTGGGGCAGGACCCGGGTCCCCAAACCCTTTTTAGGACAATACCATGCAAATTAGCCTTTAAAATAATCACTTTTGATTTTGAACGTTCGAGTCCCATAGACGTCAATGGGGTTCTAACGTTCGTGTGAATTTTCGGTCCGTTCGCAGGTTCTGGTGCGAGCCGAACCGGGGGGTGTTCGGCTTATCCCTAATGCAAATCGCACCGCAAAGTATTGGTACTCAGAATCGGCAAGTACTTGTCTAAAAGTATCGGTACTCGCCGATAAAAAAAATGGTATCGGTGCAACCCTAATAGGCTATAGAAATACATATGACTGGATTTTATACATGGTTATGTTTAAGGAAGAGGAAATATGGATACTAAATTACTTTTGTTTTCTCCCCTTTTATCTTTTTTCTCTGTCCATGAAAATGTAATAAAAATAAATTGAGTAAAAAAGAGAGAAAAAAAAAAAGATTTTTGTAGGGACCCTGCTATATGCTGTAGTGTCTTTGGCCTAAATGTAGTGCTGCTGGGCTTGTAGTCAGCCTGAGCTCTGTTGATAGATCTGCTTTCCTCAGGTTCTCCTGGATCTCAGTGTTATTGATTGCTTCTGCCTGCTGTTGGGGAATGTCCCTGGCAATAGTGTAAGGAGATCTGATAACCTGAGATATGAACTTCTCAGGTCAAAAACTAGGAAGATGTATTGCCAATGGCACATGCTGAGGAACGGTATAAATATTTGGGTTGACCTTGAAAAGTTTTCTTGTCTCCCAGACTTTGCCAAGGGAGGGCGTGCATTGCTGCTGCTGTGTTCCTGACCTCCCAGGCTTGCTGCTTGGGGAAGGTGTGTTGGTCTGCTGGGGTATATATCCAGGAGAAGTGGAACAGGAAGGCAATTGTAGAACCAGGAGTGGAACTTCATCTGCTGAAGAGTGTCCTGGAGAGCTGGGTGGAAGCCACTACTGGTGGACAGTGCAGGGAGTTCTGGTGGCTCGTCCAAGGGGTTCAGTACTAAATTGAAGGTGTTCTACAATCTGAAGAGCTGGTCCGGCTTTAAGGTCCTTTTCTGTGTCGATTATACAGTAAGTAGAGATACAGACATCTGTTTGAGTGTCCTGTGCCCTAACCCCTTCTTCCGAGTTTATGGTCCTATAATAAACACTGTTGAGTTTCTTGGTGGAACTGGAGCCCCATTTCTTTCACCTCATGTGGAGTCAGGGATCCATTTTTTAGGTGAGATACCAGCCCACCGAGCCACCTGGGGGTCCCTAGTGCCTTCAGGGAGTAAGAAGGCACTACAGCAAACTTGTGCTAGCTGGCTTGTGATGCGACTTATGTGTAGACAATAAAGACTTTTCATTTGACGGATTTACCGGATGCCGGCTCATCTCTACTATGGAACTTCTCCATTTCTCCACTCTGCCCTGAGCACCGGTCTTCAGCCACAAGGAACTGAGTGGGCGGTTGAGCTTGGGTCTTGTTCAACTCTAAGGAGGTGCTACACGATTGGTAGATCTTACACTCACCGGACACTTTATTAGGTACACCTGTTCAATTGCTTGGCAACACAAATTGCTAATCAGCCAATCACACGGCAGCACTCAATGCATTTAGGCATCTAGACGTGGTGAAGGCGACTTTCTGAAATTCAAACTGAGCATCAGAATGGGGAAGAAAAGGGGATTTAAGTGACTTTGAACGTGGCATGGTTGTTGGTGGCAGATGGGCTGGTCTAAATTTTTCTGGGATTTTCAAACACAACCATCTCTCAGGGTTTACAGAGAATGGTGGGAAAAAGAGAAAATATCCAGTGAGCGGCGGTTGTGTGGAGGAAAATGCCTTGTTGAGGTCACAGGAGAATGGGCAGACTGGTTCCAGATTATAGAAAGGCAACAGTAACTCAAATAACCACTCGTTACACCCAAGGTATGCAGAATACCATCTCTGAACGCACAACACATCCAACCTTGAAGAAAATGGGCTACAGCAGCAGAAGACCACACAGGGTGCCACTCCTGTCAGCTAAGAACAGGAAACTGAGGCTACAATTGGCACAGGATCACCAAAATTGGACAAAAGAAGATTGGAAAAACGTTGCCTGGTCTGATGAGTCTGGATTTCAGCTGCGACATTCAGATGGTGGGGTCAGAATTTTGTGCATGGATCCATCCTGCCTTGTATCACCGGTTCAGGCTGGTGGTGGGGGTGTAATGGTGTGGGGGATGGGATATCACCGGTTCAGGCTGGTGGTGGGGGTATAATGGTGTGGGGGATGGGGTATCACCGGTTCAGGCTGGTGGTGGGGGTGTAATGGTGTGGGGGATGGGATATCACCGGTTCAGGCTGGTGGTGGGGGTATAATGGTGTGGGGGATGGGGTATCACCGGTTCAGGCTGGTGGTGGGGGTGTAATAGTGTGGGGGATGGGGTATCACCGGTTCAGGCTGGTGGTGGGGGTGTAATGGTGTGGGGGATGGGGTATCACCGGTTCAGGCTGGTGGTGGGGGTGTAATGGTGTGGGGGATGGGATATCACCGGTTCAGGCTGGTGGTGGGGGTGTAATGGTGTGGGGGATGGGATATCACCGGTTCAGGCTGGTGGTGGGGGTGTAATGGTGTGGGGGATGGGATATCACCGGTTCAGGCTGGTGGTGGGGGTGTAATGGTGTGGGGGAAATTTTCTTGGCACACTTTGGGCCCCTTAGTACCAATTGAACATGGTTTAATCACCACGACCTACCTGAGTATTGTTGCTGACCATGTCCATCCCTTTATGACTACAGTGCCCCCATCTTCTGATGGCTCCTTCCAGCAGGATAATGCACCATGTCACAAAGCTCCAATCATCTCACCACTGGACAATGAGGTCCCTGTACTCCAATGGCCTCCACACTCACCACATCTCATCCAATAGAGCACCAATGGGATGTGGTGGAATGGGAGATTGGCATCATGGATGGGCAGCCAACAAATCTGCAGCAGCTGCGTGATGTTATCATGTCACTATTAAGGCAAAATCTCTGAGGAACGTTTCCAGCACCTTGTTGTATCTATGCCACCAAGAATGAAGGCAAAAGGGGGTCCAACCTGCTACTAGCAAGTGGGACCTAATAAAGGGGGTCCAACCCGCTACTAGCAAGGGGGACCTAATAAAGGGGGTCCAACCCGCTACTAGCAAGGGGGACCTAATAAAGGGGTTCCAACCCGCTACTAGCAAGGGGGACCTAATAAAGGGGGTCCAACCCGCTACTAGCAAGGGGGACCTAATAAAGTGGCCGGTGAACGTATGTTACCATACATGCCCCAAAACGAATAACACATTCATGCTCATACAGTAACATGTACCAGACGCTTCACTGGTTACCCCAAAACCAATGTTAGCAGACCCTTTGAAGTCAGTACACTATGAACTGGTCCATAAACTCTCCTGTAAAGCAATACACCCCCCTAATGAATATTATATTGAACCCAGTGGTGACCATTTGCTCAAAGCCATATCCATTCCCAGAGCCCAGAACTTGGTCCTGTGCTCCACTACACCATGTATGGTGGAACATGGGACCAAGTTCTGGAGAATTCAAAGTGTGCTGCAGCTCTGCATAGAAAACCAATCAGCTTCCAGGTGTTTTTTTTTTTGCAAAGCTTTATTAAACAAGCTGAAGTTAGAAGCGGATTGGCTACCATTTACAGCTGCACCGGATTTCACAACCTCCAGTTTTAGTAAGTCAACCCCCCATGTCCGTCTTTTCCCCGCATCAAATCTATGTTGCTTCCACACCCCTGGTTCCATCCAAACCCACAAATGTCTTCTCCTCCTCCATGCCTATCCACCACTGGTCCCACACAGAGGACAATGGCCCCACTCTGTAGCATGCTGGCAGGGAACAGGTCTTTCTACTCAGGCTGTGGCCAGTTGACCCCCTTCATGACCAACCATTTTGTGCGATGTGGCACTGCGTTACTTTGAGGCTGGGCTCACACTGATACTACACGACAGTCATACAACTGTCAGGCCGGGTTCACACTGGTGCGACAAACGCTCTGTCATTGGGAGCTCATGTCGCATGACGTGTGAAAATCAATGTTTCCCTATGGGAGCCGTCTTAACAGGTCCGACACATGTCGGTCCGACTTTGAAAATGCTCCCTGTACTACTTTGGTCCGAATTTGATCCTACTTCAGCCCATTAAATATCATTGAAGTCAGATCAAAGTGGGAACGCCGTCTTACCTGATCCAACTTTGGCATGAGACTTGTGCTCAGATGATCTTGAGGGGGAATTCCACGCCAAATTTTAAATAAAAAAATGGCACGGGTTCCCCCTCCAAGAGAATACCAGGCCCTTGGGTCTGGTATGGATTGTAAGGGGAATCCCCTACGTGGGAACTGCGTGGGGGGTACCCCCCAAAATCCATACCAGACCCTTATCCGAGCATGCAGCCCGGCCGGTCAGCAAAGGGGGTGGGGGAGAGTGAGCGGCCCCCCTCCTGAACTGTACCAGGCTGCATGCCCTCAACATGGGGGGGTGGGTGCTTTGAGGCAGGGGTGCACCCTGTGGCACCCCCATCCCAAAGCACCCTGTCCCCATGTTGATGAGGACAAGGGCCTCTTCTCAACAACCCTGGCCATTGGTTGTCGGGGTCTGCGGGCGGGGGGCTTATCAGAATCCGGGAGCCCCCTTTAATAAGGGGGACCCCAGCTCCCGGCCCCCCACGCTATGTGAATGAGTATGGGGTACATTTTCTACCCATTCACCTGGGGGGAGAAAAGTGTCAAAAAAAACACTAGACTGGTTTTTAAAGTAATTTATTAGGCAGCTCTGGGGGTCTCTTCCGACTTCGGGGGTCTCTTCCGACTTCTCTGCTCTCTCCGGTATCTTCTCCAATATCTTCTGCTCTTTTTCCTGCTCTTTTGCTAGCGGTGGCCCGGTCTTCTCCGTCGTCCTCTTCCATCTTTCTCTTCGCTCACACGACGCCCTCTCCCGTTGCAATGCCATGTGTGCAGGGCCACAGTCCCGGGGCATGATGGGGCGTTGACATCATATGGGGCGGGGTCACCGGGTGACCCCGCCCCATGCCTAAATAAGTCGTTGCGCACCGCGCACACAAATTACAGTGGGAGAGAGCATCGTGTCAACATCGGAAGAAGAGAAGAGGGAAGAGGTTGACGGAGAAGACCGGGGCACCGCTAGCAAAAGCCGAACACGGGGATACCAGGGTTATGGCAGCTAGCTGCTGCCATAACAACGATATCCGTCCCCCAAAAAAGGGACGTACATCGGCGTGCGGCGGTCGGCAAGTGGTTAAAAGGCCTCCATTAGTAAAATTACAACAATACCGCACTATGGCCACTAGAGGGAGACAATGATCATAGGAAATCACTGAATGAAATTAAATATGGACAACATTCATCACAGCTGGGTGAATTCTGTACGTATTCATACAATATAAAAAAAGGGAGAACACTAAGTGCTTGCAAATCTTACATCACAAAATGTATTAACAAAAGGCAATGACTCAATTTTTCTATTTCCACAGTTGAACTATCAACTAAGAACAAAAAGAGTAAATAAAACAAATATATCTGAGGTGTAAATCAGGGTGTGCTTCTTCCCCACATGTCCACCAACATTTTCTGCACTCAGGGCACTATTACACCTCAAGGGTTGTGTCGGGTCCCTGTTGTACAGGTAGACAGGACTTCAGTGAGGAACATTTCCCGCACTCAGGACAGGAAAGTGGCTTCTCCCCCATGTGAGATCTCTGATGTGTGGAAAGATGGGACTTCAGTGAAAAACATTTCCTGCACTCAATTCAATTAGATGGTCGGACGATGCTTCAGTTGTCCTCTCCATAGCGGACTCGTCTTCTGTTAGGACAAGCCCGGTGTGGAGAATCAACTCCTTCCTGTTACAGCAAGATAAAACAAAAGAAATATTTAAATCTAAGTTGCAGGAGTTTTTTGAAAATAATCCTGGTTCGGTTTGTGACCCTTTTGAGCTATGGAATGCCCACAAGGTATTTATGTATTTATGAGGGGTATTGGTATTCAAGTGGGTGCTAGGGCCAAGAGGCAGAGGTGGTTTTTTGATCTGACCCGAGAAATCTCACAGATAGATGCCCAAAACAAAACCAACACCACCTCGGCCTAAGAACTAAGACTTCTTTTACTAGATAACTTTGAAAAATCCAGTAAGAACCTGAAAATGACATACTACGCTCAAGGTAATAGAGCAGGCAAATTGTTAGCACAAAATCAAAAAGGGCATAGATATAAATCAAAAATCCCATACATCATCCACCCAGGAACAAAAGAAAAAGAGTATCATCCCCAAAAAATAGCGGGTGCCTTTAGCTATTACTAAAGCTCCCTTTATAATCTCAAAAACGACCCAATGACACATCAACCTACCCCTGAGGCCATTGACTATTTTCTATCAAATCTACCCATACCGAAATTATCCGATAGTCAATTGAACTCCTTAAATGCACCTTTTACAGTTGTCGAAATATATAAAATCATTGAATCACTACCCCTGAACAAATCTCCGGGTCCAGATGGTTTCAGTGGGGAATATTACAAGGTAATTAAAACCATTCTGACCCCCTACCTTTGACAAATTTTTGATGCCGCCGCTGTCTCTGCCTCTTTCCCTCCTGAAATGCTGGAAGCTTTGATTGTAACATTGCCTAAACCAGGGAAGGAACCAGACCCCCCCTCAAATTTTAGACCAATCTCACTGTTAAATGTCGACGTGATGCTATATGCTAAATTAATAGCTTCACAACAGGTCAACATACTGCCCACACTTATACACCCGGATCAAACAGGATTCACTAAGCATAGGCAAACGTCAGATGCCGCTCGTAGATCGATTAACATCATCCATCTAGCGGAGGTGCGGCGAAGGCCTTCTCTGCTACTAGCGTTGGACGCGGAGAAGGCCTTCGACCGCATTCATTGGCAATACCTGACTAGAACACTGGAGACTTTTGGATTTAGTGGAAATATTTTATCAGCCATAACGGCATTATACTCCAAACCATCAGCCCGGGTGTACTTAGAGGGTACATTATCATTCCCATTTCCATATCCAACGGAACAAGGCAAGGGTGCCCATTATCCCCCCTAATATTCAATATCCTTATGGAACCCTTTGCTATTTATATCAGAGAGCATCCGAATATCAGGGGGTTCCCAACAGGAGCCAACGAACATACCATTAGCTTGTTCGCCTACGACATCATAATGATTTTAACAGAGGTGGAGTCTTCCCTGGCGGAGGTACATGCAGCTTTGAACATGTTTAACCAAATCTCATATTATAAAGTAAACGAAAGCAAATCCCATATACTGGGATTAGATATTGATGATGCCACCAAATGTTAAGTTGACTAACAATACCCATACACCTGGAGCGCCAGAGGTATAAAATACTTAGGCATAACTCTGACAGCAACAACTGATCACCTAGTAGATGCGAACTACAAGTATTTTCTCAATACCCTGGAATCAAAACTGAAGAACATTACTAAGTCAGAACTAACATGGTCAGGCAGACTGGCAGCATTCAAAATGATGATCCTACCCCAATTTATATACAGTGGGGCAAAAAAGTATTTAGTCAGCCACCAATTGTGCAAGTTCTCCCACTTAAAAAGATGAGAGAGGCCTGTAATTGTCATCATAGGTATACCTCAACTATGAGAGTCAAAATGTGGAAACAAATCCAGACAATCACATTGTCTGATTTGGAAAGAATTTATTTGCAAATTATGGTGGAAAATAAGTATTTGGTCCCCTACAAACAAGCAAAATTTCTGGCTCTCACAGACCTGTATCTTCTTCTTTAAGAGGCTCCTCTGTCCTCCACTCATTACCTGTATTAATGGCACCTGTTTGAACTTGTTATCAGTATAAAAGACACCTGTCCACAACCTCAAACAGTCACACTCCAAACTCCACTATGGTGAAGACCAAAGAGCTGTCGAAGGACACCAGAAACAAAATTGTAGACCTGCACCAGGCTGGGAAGACTGAATCTGCAATAGGCAAGCAGCTTGGTGTGAAGAAATCAACTGTGGGAGCAATAATTAGAAAATGGAAGACATACAAGACCACTGATAATCTCCCTTTGATATGGGGCTCCACGCAAGATTTCACCCCGTGGGGTCAAAATGATCACAAGAACGGTGAGCAAAAATCCCAGAACCACAGGGGGGGGACCTAGTGAATGACCTGCAGAGAGCTGGGACCAACGTAACAAAGGCTACCATCAGTAACACACTACGCCGCCAGGGACTCAGATCCTGCAGTGCCAGACGTGTCCCCCTGCTTAAGCCAGTACATGTCTGGGCCCATCGGAGGTTTGCTAGAGAGCATTTGGATGATCCAGAAGAGGATTGGGAGGATTGAGAGAATGTCATATGGTCAGAAACACAACTCGTCGTGTTTGGAGGAGAGAGAATGCTGAGTTGCAACCAAAGAACACCATACCTACTGTGAAGCATGGTGGTGGCAACATCATGTTTTGGGGCTGTTTCTCTGCAAAGCCAAAAGGACGACTGATCCGTGTACATGAAAGAATGAATGGGGCCATGTAGCGTGAGATTTTGAGTGCAAACCTCCTCCCATCAGCAAGGGCATTGAAGATGAAACGTGGCTGGGTCTTTCAGCATGACAATGATCCCAAACACACTGCCCGGGCAAGGGAGGAGTGGCTTCGTAAGAAGCATTTCAAGGTCCTGGAGTGGCCTAGCCAGTCTCCAGATCTCAACCCCATAGAAAACCTTTGGAGGGAGTTGAAAGTCCGTGTTGCCCAGCGACAGCCCCAAAACATCACTGCTCTAGAGGAGATCTGCATGGAGGAATGGGCCAACATACCAGCAACAGTGTGTGACAACCTTGTGAAGACTTACAGAAAATGTTTGACCTCTGTCATTGCCAACAAAGGATATATAACAAAGTATTGAGATGAACTTTTGATATTGACCAAATACTTATTTTCCACCATAATTTGCAAATAAATTCTTTCAAAAATCAGACAATGTGATTGCCTGGATTTGTTTCCACATTTTGTCTCTCATAGTTGAGGTATACCTATCTTTTTAAGTGGGAAAACTTGCACAATTGGTGGCTGACTAAACACTTTTTTGCCCCACTGTACATGTTTAGAGCGTTACCTATCCCCGTTCCCAATAACTTTTTCTCTAAAGCGCAATCCACAATAAAAAAGTGCCTATGGCAAGGAAAGAAAGCTAGATGTGCGTTCAGCAAATTGATCAAATCTAGACACACAGGGGGCGTAGGTCATGTCTTACTTAGAGACTGTTACTTAGCAGCCACCCTAGCTCAAACTAAACCATGGTTCCCTCAAAATCAACTAAACAATGGTTCCCTCAAAATCAAACACCTATATGGTTAGAACTAGAACACCAATGCCTCAATAACAAACCACAGGATCTACTACTGACCAGTGCTCTCCAGGCTCAGATACCAAGCATATTGTCTCCCACTATGGTGGCCACGATCCGAGCCTGGAGTGCATTTATGAATACCCCTATGAAAGATTCCAAATCTAAATCTATACCACTACCTATACTTAGCCTTCAACTATTGATTCCTAACTTGAAAGTGGGACACTAGGCTTCTACGGGCATATCCACAGAAGACGACATTAAAATAGGCCCCACTGTTAAAACTTTAAGAACAGCCCAGATTGAATATAATCTTAAACTAAAAGATCAATACACATGCCTTCAAGTAACACATTTTTTGACATCCATACCTGAGCATTACATTGAACTCCCTTAGAGAATCTATTTGTACCTCACAAATCCGGACACATCCGTTAAGGGAATTTCTTTGTTTTACAACTACTTGAACCCAAAATCTGTGTTTTCCAAAACACCTTCCATGAGAACATGGGAAATAGATTTAATGACCACATACACCTCTGAACAATGGCTAGCAGCACGTACAAATGCCTACAAAGCCACTAAAAGTGTCAACCTATGGGAACTTACTCAAAAAATTCTAATAAGGTGGTACTTAACACCTACCAGAATAGCGGGATTTAACCACCAAATGTCCCCTCTTTGCTGGAGACAATGTGGGTGCAGGGGCTCTCTCTTTCACATACTGTGGTCATGTCCCAGATTGAGACCCTTTTGGACTAACATATTTATAATAATAGGGGAATTCATTGACTCGAAACCCCCCCTAATCCGGGACTAGCCATACTATTATTGGGCATCGAAGAATACCCACAACCAACAAGAAAAATAGTTTCACATATATTGTTAAGCAGCACACTAGAGTTTGTAAAAAAATGGAAAACCCCAGGAATTCCAAGCACGGCTGAGATTATAAATTCTACCAACTTACACATCACATATGAAGCAATGTTCGCATCTTCACAGGGTAATCATAATCTGAAATCCCCCCACTGGCGCCCCTGGTTAGAATGGTGTAAACATTATATGCTTTCTAGTAACTGAAGGTCCTTTAAATTGAATGTAGATTCATAGCCGCATCCAATATCCCTGTTACCCCCTCCCAAGTTAACAGAACAACTATAAGTTTTCAGAAAGTGATGAATCAGTAAAACATTTGACTAAGGATTAAAGTGGTTGTAACCCCTTTACAACCACTTTAACCTGCAGGTAAGCCTAGAATAAGGCTTACCTGTAGGTGCAAGAAATATCTCCCCAACCTAAAAGGTTTAGGAGATATTTGCAGAAATAGCCGCAGCAATGTCTACGGTGCAAGCGCCGTAGAGATCGGGCGCAGGCGCACTGAGCATGCCGTTAGCATGAGCATGCGGTTAGTGGCGGCACCAGCGCGCATGCGCGGGAGTGACGTCATCGCGGCTCCGGCCAGTCACAGCGCCGGAGCCGCGATACCCAGAAGTCACTCCGGGATAGATGGCGGCGTCGGAGGAGGCGAACGAGGGTCGCTTCAGGGGCTTCGATAGGTAAGTTATTCATAATGAGCTAGTATGCTATGCATACTAGCTTATTATGCCTTTGCCTTGCAGGGTGTATTTTTTATTTTTTTTGCCTTTACTTCCTCTTTAACATGTACCTTTGAACAATATGAATATTAATGATAGAATAAACAGCTTAACCCTAAAACCTTTAACGGACGCAGTGAGTTCCCTATGGGGCGCCCGTTAACAAAAATCTGTTTCTTTTTTGTAACCTAACTCTGATGGTATAAGCTGATTGTTATACACAATTCATAACTGTAAGCCAGGCCATATACATGTGGGAGTCGCTTACAGGATCGGTACCTGTGAGCGATGGCGACACGCGGCCTACCGAGAGGTCCTACAAATATCCAAACTATGAATGCATAACCACAATTATTGCACTGAATAATACTATCTAAATGATCATCACGTGAAAGATGTTCCTATTCCTCTGTTATTTTTGAAAACTTTGAATAAAAATTATTAATTTCAAATCTTTTATTGAGGTAATCAAGTAAATGGACATTTAACATTGTACAGAAAGGTTGTAAACATGTAACATTGTACAAAATTTTTTTAAACATGAGATATATCTCAACAGTCATAAACAGAAGATGTGTATAGACCAACAATTACTAGTGCAAATTACCCAACAGTACTCAGGTCATTGTAAGTCATATAGCAAGGACTTGAGTGAATCAAGGCTCGTGTGTCTGATAGTATTGCTCATGCATAGTTTCCTATGCTGCATCAGTACCTTGACATCTGGGTACAATGCATAAAAACATATATTCAAGATTAATGAGGGGGTTTTGTGCCTTTAGTGGTCGGAACAACCTTGAAATACAGTGGCACCTCGGATTGCGAGTAACGCGGTTAACAAGCTTTTCGCAATACGAGCACTGCACTTTTAAAAATCGTAACTCGGTTTGCGAGTGTTGTCTCGCAAAACGAGCATGATTCAGGCCAAAGCACGTGCAGTACCGCGTTTGGCCTGAAGTGGGGGGGGGGCGCCGGAGCCGAACGGTGCCGTTCGGAAATGCACAGAAAGGCCCACGGACAGCTCGTCTGACCTTGGGAACGGAGTCTTTCCGAGCTTTTCCGAGGTCCGCCGAGGTGTCTTTGGGCCTTTCTGGCCGTTTCCGAGGCTCTCCGGCACCCCCCCCACCTCTGGCCACATGCGGTATTGCATGCCATTGAAGTCAATGCGGAACAAATTATTTTTATTTCCATTGACTTCAATGGGGAAACTCGCTTTGATATGCGAGTACTTTGGATTGCGAGCATTCTCCTGGAACGGATTATGCTCGTAATCCGAGGTTCCACTATACTAGAATCAGTACTGAAGGGTGAATTTTCGTAAATATCTCCAGCATATGTTGGGTGATATGTCTATGCGGAGTGTATAAAAAGTTTCCACTCTGATGTTTTGGTAATATCAACAGGCATCTTCTGATATAGATGAAGTATGGCTATGGTTGGGAATGGGGGGAGGGGGTATTCGAGCTTACAAGATATCTCAATAAGAGAAGGTGGTGAAGGGGTGGAGAAAGAGAGAGGGGAAAAGGGGTGATGAGGTGGAGAGGGGTGTTGGGTATGGCCTTGCTTCCCTCCCCCGTGGGCGATCTCCAGGTGAGAAGTTTTATTAGCTTAGGGTAGATGGGGGCCTTCAAGCTAGTGGGGTGTGGGTCTACCTGTAACAGATCTCTTAGGGGGAAAAATAATTTTCTCAGTTGAGACAACACAAGTACAGCAAGTTGTGTTTTGTGTTCGGTTGGCCAGGGTGTTCAATTGAGTGAATTCTGTTGTTGTCTGGAAGTGTTTTCCAGCATGCCCATTTAATTCCAAATTTATGTGGTGTATCTCTAGCGATATGGATCAGCTCTTCCATGTCAGATATTCTGTTGATTCTATGAAACCATTCTTTAATTGAGGGGACGTTTTGAGATTTCCAGTGGATTGGGACACATTGTTTCGCTGCATTGATTAAGTGCATCATTAGTGATTGATGGAATGAGTTTTGCCGTGTGGACGGGTGGTGCAGGAGGAACTGAACTGGAGTGAAGGCTATTTCATAAGATGTGATGCATGAGGTTAACTGGTGTACTTCTTTCCAGAGTTTGGATAAGAGGGCACGACCACCAGATGTGAATCAATGTACTGCAATCCTCTTGACATCTCCAGCAAGCATCTGGTATGGTGTGTTTGAATTTGTGGAGTAGGGCTGGTGTGCGGTACCAGCGGGATTGTATTTTGTATAGTTTTGGTACAGCTTGTGAACAGAAGTGGGTTTCTTGTAAGAATATTACGTCAGCTCTCATACTCTTCATACTGGCTACGATTCGTGAACGTTTCACTGAGATGTTCAGTCCTTTGACATTTAAAGATACAATCCTGAGCGTAGGACTTTTAGATTTGGTCACATGAGGGGCCAAGGTAGAGTAGTACTGGTAAGCTTCGGATTAGAGATCGTCTGGGGAGGGAAGCAACAGAGGGAGCGCAGGTGTGGGGAGGAAGAAGGGGTAAGGAAAGAAAAGAGGAGGAGAAGGGATGTCAAGAGAGATAAGGCCTCTAGGAATATAGAGGACTGGTGCGTATGGGTGTAGGGAGGTGTGAGGAGATGGATGTATCAACCGGAGTCAGGTATGGACCCCTGGTCCCACCCGAGGAAATAAGGTCCAGAAAGGGTCAGTTAGATCTCACAGAGATCACTGTGTGTGAGGGTAGTTGGTTACGGTTCGTACAGGGAGTCAATTCCGTGTTCCTGAGAGGTCTGTATAGCGTAAAGAGGTGATGATTAGTGCAGAGGAGATATTAGGGGGAGGGGAGATGTACCCCTGATCAGTTTTATCATCTTAATGGCCGACTCTATTAAGAGAGGGGTAAGAAAATAAAGTTGTACAATAAAAGGCCTTTCCTAGAGTAGTTAACATTGTAATAACCGCATTAGTCTAGTAATATAGTTGTAAAGAGCTTGTGTCACCAGGAAAGGTTGTTCTAAAACACCGTAGGGCCGAAGGTCCTTAAGGTGTCAGCATAAGATGCCATGTGTTTAAGTTACTGTGTAATGCCGCGTACACACGGTCGGACTTTTCGTCTACAAAAGTCCGATGGACGCCGACGGACTAAAGCTGGCTGACAATCCGATCGTGTGTGGGCTTCCCCGGACTTTCAGCGGACTTTCAGCTGACTTTTCCAGCCTCAAATTTGACGGACTTTAGATTTGAAACATGCTTCAAATCTTTACGTCGTAACTACGCCGGACCCAGAAATCCGCTCGTCTGTATGCTAGTCCGACGGACAAAAGCCCCACGCTAGGGCAGCTATTGGCTACTGGCTATCAACTTCCTTATTTTAGTCCGGTGTACGTCATCACGTACGAATCCGTCTGACTTTTGTGTGATCGTATGTAGGCAAGTCCGTTCGTAAGAAAGTCTGCCGCAAGTCCGCCGCAAGTCCGCCAAAAGTCCGCCGAAAGTCTGTCGGACAGGCTGTCGGACTTTTGTAGACGAAAAGTCCGACCGTGTGTACGCCCTATAAGAGTAATCGGTTGTATTTACACCACACATGGTCAAATCTGTTCAGTATCTATAATTAACCAGGTTTGACATGGAAAAAAAAGAAACATAACATTGAACTAAGATAAAACGATTATAATGACAGAAACCTCAACATTATCTCTGGTTATCTATTGGTAACAATGAGCGATCACCTGTTCTGAAGAGGGCCTTGTATTTAAGCAGCGTGAGACATGGTAACCAGGTACTAAATGTACCCTGATCTTGGGGTTACGTCAGGTGTGGTGACGTATCATGCTGCTGCTGTTTCGAGAGCTGCCATGCAGTAGGCAATTCAAGACTGGTGTGAAGGCGAGTGTTAGATGTGCCCTCTTCAGAAGTGTGAAATATCACCTTAAAGCCATATTAACAACGAGAAGAGCGTTAGAGCTCATTCTAAAAACATAGGAAATGTCTTAGTGGTTAAATTGCACTAATACGACTACAATCAAATCAAGTATGGTTAAATTGGATAAGATATCCCTGCATAACAATAGGTGAGCCAGGGACCGGTCTAAAGTCCGATCCACTCCCATGTAAATTACCTATATGGGAGCCATGTGCATCATCCCAGTCTGTACCGGGAGTCTCTTCTTTTATTTTGGAGGGTAAGTCATCTGCTGCAATGAAAAAAGGTTAATTAGTGTGGCTGGCACACTTGTCTCTGGATAGGGCCTGACTAAAGGGGAACAACCTAGATGGAGTGTCCCGTTTTCCTATGCAATTGTGCCATTGGAGATACAATAAACATCCCTCTGGGGCTGGATTGGAACTTGAGGAGTGGGGGAAAAGTCACTTGAAATACTAAGAGTTTATTCCGGCGGGGAGTGTACTCACAGTTCAATCATTTCCCGGGGTGGTTATACAGTGGTTAAGTTCACAGTCTTGGAAGGTACGATTTTCCTCAGGTATGTATTGTGTGTAATAACCAGATTCGGTAGAAAAATCTTCCTCGTATGGTAGAAGGAAAAGGGGGGAGAAGATCCATGTCATGGCGGGAAGTCTGTGACGGGAGGGTTAATTACTTTTTCATGAGGGACGCGGTTTGCGATGGTCTGGAGAAGCATTGGGGCTGCCATTCCTCGGGTTTCCTGCTGCTTGTGGAGACGAGGGTGGAGGGTGAGCGCTGCGGCGATGGGCCATGCTGAAATTCCCTGCTTCAGTAATAGCATCCATAGAAGTAGCTCTGCGTAATGGAGGCAAGCGAAAGTCGCTGTACCAATCAGGTACATCAACAAGCGGGATATTGAGAGCGGCGCAAAAGTGTTCCAAATCTTCAGGCAGCTATTTTCACTCCCTGTAATAGCGCAATTATTCATGAGTTTTACTTGTTCTTGATATCCGCTTGGCTAGGCTCAGTGTAGATGCCGAGTGCAAGTCAGGAAACTGAGACGAAGGGCTGCGGCTTCGGGATCGGTGAGTGTTCCTGCTCGAGGAGCGGGACTCGTGCGTTGTGGCCTGTGTCTCTAGCGCAGCTCCTCTGGGCCGTGTCCTGAATATCTAAGAATTATGGTGGCTCAGCTGTGTTTCTTGGCTCCTGGGCGATTGTGAACGAGTCGCAGAGGCACTTCGGGTTGTGCTCCCCATGGAGGATGCTGGCGATGGGATCTGTAGGCAAAAAACTGGATCTCGTGGAACAAGAGCTCTGGATTAAGCGTCCATCTTAGCAAGGAACCAGGCCACACCCCCTGAATAAAGATGATTGAACTTAAAACATTTCCCGCACTCAGGACAGGGGTACGGCAGAGATCTCAGATGTGTAGAAAGACCGAACTTCTGTAAAAAACATTTCCCTCACTCAGGACAGGAATACGGCTTTTCCCCCGTGTGAGATCTCTGATGTGTGGAAAGATGGGACTTCAGTGAAAAACATTTCCCGCACTCAGGACAGGAATACGGCTTCTCCCCTGTATGAGATCTCTGATGCTTGGAAAGATGGGACGTCTGTGAAAAACATTTCCCGCACTCAGGACAGGAATACGGCTTCTCCCCTGTATGAGATCTCTGATGCTGGGAAAGATTGGACTTCAGTGAAAAACATTTCCTGCACTCAGAACAGGAATACGGCTTCTCCCCTGTATGAGATCTCTGATGCTGGGAAAGATGGGACTTCAGTGAAAAACATTTCCCGCACTCAGAACAGGAATACGGCTTCTCCCCTGTATGAGATCTCTGATGCTGGGAAAGATTGGACTTCAGTGAAAAACATTTCCCGCACTCAGAACAGGAATACGGCTTCTCCCCTGTATGAGATCTCTGATGCTTGGAAAGATTGGACTTCAGTGAAAAACATTTCCCACACTCAGGACAGGAATACGGCTTCTCTCCTGTATGAAATCTCTGATGTATGGAAAGATTGGACATATTTGAAAAACATTTCCCGCACTCAGGACAGGAATGCGGCTTCTCTCCTGTGTGAGATCTCTGATGCTGGGAAAGATGGGACTTCTGTGAAAAACATTTCCCGCACTCAGAACAGGAATACAGCTTCTCTCCTGTGTGAGATCTCTGATGTGTGGAAAGATGGGACTTCTGTGAAAAACATTTCCCGCACTCAGGACAGGAATATGGCTTCTCTCCTGTGTGAGATCTCTGATGTGTGTAAAGACGGGACTTAAGTGAAAAACATTTCCCACACTCAGGACAGGAATACGGTTTCTCCCCTGTGTGAGACCTCTGATGTTTGTAAAAACGGGACTTGTGTGAAAAACATTTCCCGCACTCAGGACAGGAATACGGCTTCTCTCCTGTGTGAGAACTTTTATGCACATTTAGACTGTATTTAAAACGAAAACACTTCCCGCACTCAGTACATGAAAACCTGTTCTCTGTTCTCACAGTGTGAGGTTCCTCAGGATAAGAGGAATACGATGGTCCGGCACTGTCCCTCACAGTCTGAGGTTCCTCAGGATAAGAGGAATACGATGGTCCGGCACTGTCCCTCACAGTCTGAGGTTCCTCAGGATAAGAGGAATACGATGGTCCGGCACCGTCCCGCACAGTCTGAGGTTCCTCAGGATAAAAGGAATACGATGGTCCGGCACTGTCCCTCACAGTCTGAGGTTCCTCAGGATAAAAGGAATACGATGGTCCGGCACTGTCCCTCACAGTCTGAGGTTCCTCAGGATAAGAGGAATACGATGGTCCGGCACTGTCCCTCACAGTCTGAGGTTCCTCAGGATAAGAGGAATACGATGGTCCGGCACTGTCCCTCACAGTCTGAGGTTCCTCAGGATAAGAGGAATACGATGGTCCGGCACTGTCTCTCACAGTCTGAGGTTCCTCAGGATAAGAGGAATACGATGGTCCGGCACTGTCCCTCACAGTCTGAGGTTCCTCAGGATAAGAGGAATACGATGGTCCGGCACTGTCCCTCACAGTCTGAGGTTCCTCAGGATAAGAGGAATACGATGGTCCGGCACTGTCTCTCACAGTCTGAGGTTCCTCAGGATTAGAAGAATGGGATGGTCCATCTACACTGTGTGGTGCCGGATGGACATTTGAGGTAGCCGGGTTTTCTCCTGGACTATACTGTGTGATGTCCTCATCTTCCTCTGAGGTTTTCTTCATCTCCCGTCCATCTACTAAAATAGAGATAAAAAGATTATTACTAGACTTGAGCAGATTGGTTCCCCTAAACCAGGACTCCGCCCACATCAGGAAGCTTTGTCTCTGAGGATCTTACAATTCCCCCCCAAGATAACTAGTAAATGGGTCCTCTGATCTCCTACCAGTTCATTTCTTTATTCATGGACCTTAGTCAGAGAGTGAGGACACAACAAGAACTGTCTTTTATAGGAGTGATGAGGGGAGTATAGGATGAGTGTGCCCCCCACCCATCCCCATCTCTCATTGCCATCTTCCCAACACAAGAAGTCCTGCACTCCCTGATTTAGTCCATGATTCAGTCATGAATAACAGTGGGGCTGAGCCCCACCAGAGGTCAGAGAGTGAGGATGGGGGGAGAACAACCAAGATAAAGACTAAACTGATCCTGAAGACCCCCATCATTGAGTTATTGGCTCCTCCCTCCACATCACTTTCTGTTTAAGGTTCCAAAGTTTGAGGATGTTATCACATTATTATCAACACATAAAAGTCTGTGCTCCAATCCCATCATCAGATATAAAATCAAAACACTATAATCTGATTCCACCCTCAAATGAAATAAGTAATCAGGAAGCTGCTCACATAATAACCAGATATGAGATATAACAGAATTCCTCCAAAATATGCTGAGCTGTCCCTTTAAATCATATACAAAAAAGCTCACCACAGATGAGGTCATCAGGGGCTTGATCACTGATCCAATCCCCGATGTGATGATAGAGCTTTGGGCACTCTAACATCATCACACCCATTGCAGTTGAGCTGAATGCCGAGGAAATACACTGTGCATTTCTACCGATGTGTGTGACAGCTATTTCTACGTAATAAAGTGAGAGATGTTATAGATCTATACTATGTGGAGAGTTCTTCTTGTCTTGGGTCTGAGACTATACAGATATATCCCTCCACCCGGCACTTCCAGCAAACAACAGAACTAGTAACCCCGGGAGAATTCCTCTGTCAGACGTCTCGCTAGATCCGGGTATGGGACAGAAGATCTAAGGCACATGCCCCAGATGCCTAAGACAATCAACGCCTATGGTGAAAATGAACATTTTGCTGCCAGCTGAACCCCAGAATCTCCATAAATCCAGTCTAGATACATGAACTGTGTCTGCAGCACAGAGAAGGAAGATTATCCAAGAGAAATACAGGAATACAGGACGGGGAACACAGCTCAAGAAAGTGACCAGGAGATTACAGGCTGATATCGCCCAGTCCCCGCCCTACTCTGGACCAATCAGTGAGCAGTATGGGTGGAGGAATGTATTTAGTGTTAATGGCCCACCTGTGCTGATCTTGGTAGGAGTGTCCTCCTCTATCAATGTCCCTGATATTCCATCCTCCTCTATAGACTGCTGATCATCCCTCACATACATTTCTTCTTCTTCTTCTTCTTCTTCTTCTTCTTCTTCTTCTTCTTCTTCTTCAACCTCAAATTCTATATCGATTGGATCTCCACTCTAAATTAGGAAAATGAGAGAAAATATCATCTGTAAAAATAAGCTTTATTACTGAGACATCACATATATATAATCCACACATTGCCTCCACAAGTCCATGTCCTAGATGCTCCGTCCTACCAACCTTTAAATAAGGAGGGATGGTGTGACCTTCCTGTGTGGAATCCCAGGAATATAGAGAATGGGGACATCTCTCTGGTGGGATCCTGGTATTAGGTGGCTCCATCATATCCTTGTGTCCTTCTGAAAACTCCTCCATCACTCCATATTCCTCATCCTCCTCTTTATACTCTTCTTTAACATCAATATTATCATCCCCGAGGTTTCCACTCTGAAAGATATAATAACACATTAATTATAACAAACATACTTGTGTATAAATCACAACTACCAATAATTGTCAATCATCTACCTGATGATGGTGAGGGATGGTGTGACCTTCCTGTGTGGAATCCCGGGAATATAGAGGACGGGGACATCTCTCTGGTGGGTTCCCATTACTGGATCCATCTGTAGGAAACACACACACTGACTGAATACATTGTTTCTATGTGTTTATCAGATGATGGGGGATCTAGGTGGACCCTCCGTACTGCTCTCTCCTTTACAATAAAGTCTCCTCTTACCCGGTGATGTGAGGGGCGGCTGATTGTCCATCATGACCTCCTTGTAGAGATCCTTGTGTCCTTCTAAATACTCCCACTCCTCCATGGAGAAATAGACAGTGGCATCCTGACACCTTATAGGAACCTGACACACACAATGATACAGTCACCATCCAGACACATCCCTTGTCTGTTACTGGATAATGTCCCAGAATTCCCAGAATCCTCCTCACCTCTCCTGTCAGCAGCTCCATCATCTTCTTGGTGACTTCTAGAATCTTCTGCATGTTGTGTCTCTCAGGTTTTAGGGAGTCACATGGAGGCACTGTGATGGTCACATGATCACCTGACTTCACAAGAGGAAATCTCTGTATTGAAAAAAAAAACATAATATCATGTGACATTCCCAGAATCCTCCTCACCTCTCCGGTCAGGTCTGTGTTTTATTAATAGAGATAAGAGTGATGTCATGTGACCTCCCAGAATCCTCCTCACCTCTCCGGTCAGGTCTGTGTTTTATTAATAGAGATAGGAGTGATGTCATGTGACCTCCCAGAATCCTCCTCACCTCTACGGTCATGTCTGTGTTCTATTAATAAAGATAAGAGTGATGTCATGTGACCTCCCAGAATCCTCCTCACCTCTACGGTCATGTCTGTGTTCTATTAATAAAGATAAGAGTGATGTCATGTGACCTCCCAGAATCCTGCTCACCTCTACGGTCATGTCTGTGTTCTATTAATAAAGATAAGAGTGATGTCATGTGACCTCCCAGAATCCTCCTCACCTCTACGGTCAGGTCTGTGTTCTATTAATAGAGATAAGAGTGATGTCATGTGACCTCCCAGAATCCTCCTCACCTCTCCGGTCAGGTCTGTGTTTTATTAACCACTTAAACCCCGGACCATTTGGCTGCCAAAAGACCAGAGCACTTTTTGCGATTCGGCACTGAGCCGCTTTAACTGACAATTGCGCGGTCGTGCCACGTGGCACAAAATTGACGTCCTTTTTTTCTCACAAATAGAGCTTTGTTTTGATGGTATTTGATCACCTCTGCGGTTTTTAGTTTTTGCACTATAAACAAAAAAAGAGCGACGATTTCGAAAAAAAAGCAATATTTTTTACTTTTTGCTATAATAAATATCCCCAAAAAATATATAAAAAAACATTTTTTTTTCCTCAGTTTAGGCCGATATGTATTTTTCTACAAATTTTTGGTAAAAAAATCGCAATAAGCGTTTATTGATTGGTTTGCGCAAAAGTTATAGCATCTACAAAATAGGGGTTAGTTTTATGGCATTTTTATTAATTTTTTTTTTTTTTATTAGTAATGGTGGCTATTTGCGATTTTTATCGTGACTGCGACACATCGGACAATTTTGACACATTTTTGGGACCATTGTCATTTTTACAGCGATCGGTGCAATTAAATTGCACTAATTATTGTAAAAGTGACACGGGCAGTGACGGGGTTAACCACTAGGGGACTAGGGAGGGGTTAAGTGTGTCCTATTGAGTGATTCTAACTGTGGGGGGGAGGGGCTGTGTGTGACACGACACTGATCACCGCTCCCAATTACAGGGAGCTGTGATCAGTGACAGCGTCACTAGGCAGAACGGGGAAATGTTTGTTTACATTAGCATCTCCCCGTTCTTCCTCTCCGTGAGACGATCGCAGGGGTCCCCGTGGACATCGAGTCTGCTGCACCCGCGGTCGGACTCACGGAGCTTGCGACGGGCGCGCACCGCCGCCGGCATGCACGCGATGGCACGTCAGCAAATTCAAAGGAACGTACAGGTATGCGCCGGTCGTTATGTGGTTAATAGAGATAAGAGTGATGTCATGTGACCTCCCAGAATCCTCCTCACCTCTCCGGTCAGGTCTGTGTTTTATTAATAGAGATAAGAGTGATGTCATGTGACCTCCCAGAATCCTCCTCACCTCTCCGGTCAGGTCTGTGTTTTATTAATAGAGATAAGAGTGATGTCATGTGACCTCCCAGAATCCTCCTCACCTCTCCGGTCAGGTCTGTGTTTTATTAATAGAGATAAGAGTGATGTCATGTGACCTCCCAGAATCCTCCTCACCTCTCCGGTCAGGTCTGTGTTTTATTAATAGAGATGAGTGATGTCATGTGACCTCCCAGAATCCTCCTCACCTGTCCGGTCAGGTCTGTGTTTTATTAATAGAGATAAGAGTGATGTCATGTGACCTCCCAGAATCCTCCTCACCTCTCCGGTCAGGTCTGTGTTTTATTAATAGAGATAAGAGTGATGTCATGTGACCTCCCAGAATCCTCCTCACCTCTCCGGTCAGGTCTGTGTTTTATTAATAGAGATAAGAGTGATGTCATGTGACCTCCCAGAATCCTCCTCACCTCTCCGGTCAGGTCTGTGTTTTATTCATAGAGATGAGTGATGTCATGTGACCTCCCAGAATCCTCCTCACCTCTCCGGTCAGGTCTGTGTTTTATTAATAGAGATAAGAGTGATGTCATGTGACCTCCCAGAATCCTCCTCACCTCTCCGGTCAGGTCTGTGTTTTATTAATAGAGATAAGAGTGATGTCATGTGACCTCCCAGAATCCTCCTCACCTCTCCGGTCAGGTCTGTGTTTTATTAACCACTTGCCGACCGCCGCATGTACATATACGCAGGAAGAATGGCACGGCTGGGGGGCGTGGTCTCGAAATGGCCGAGTGAGGACGTCTTTCTGAGGAGCTCCTGGCCTGACCCGTCCAGTACCAGCTTTTAATCATATATACTCTGCTCGTTTTACCAGGTATGTACTCTGCTGGAAAGCGGAGAGGCAGATTTCGGCAGCGGGTGTCTCCTAAATCACACAGCAGCAGAGACATACAAAGATTTTTAGTGAACATCCCCGGGACATCACCAAATACCAAAATGGCGGACACCACGAGGCCTGGAGCATATAATGACCAGCAGTTACAGGCTCCCTCGGTCCAGATGTCAATGCCACCTGCACAAAACCTGGACTGCTCAGTCCCAGGAATATTCCGCTCCGACTCACAGGAATCCTTATCCCTATCGCACACGCCGCTGACCCTAAAAGCCGATGCTGAACTGAGGGCGCTCTTACAAGCTCTCCCAACAAGGGCAGACATGGAAGCCATTGTCAGCAGGCTAGAGGCATCACACTGACAGGAGATAGTGGGGGTAAGACAAGAAGTACAGACTTTGTCAGACCGCATGGAAGTGGGAGAGTCAACTGTAGCCACGATCGAACGACGTTTATCGGCAGTTGAGGCGGCACAGACTGCTCAGGCCTCAGTGATCCTCGCTCAACAACTGCAATTAGAGGAAGTCAAAGATCGGAGCAGACAAAACAACCTGCGCCTGCGAGGAATACCGGAAGCAACGGGGATAGAAGATCTGGCGGAATCTACACTAGCTATCTTCAGGGATTTGATGGGAGAACATTATCCACCCAGCCTGTCCTTCGATTGTATCCACCGAGCACTGGGCCCCCGCTCAACCGATTTAGACAGACCAAGAGACGTTATCTGTCGTATACACCAATATGCCCACAAGGCTTGGGACAAGGGAGATGTCACATTTGATGGAGCCGTCATTTGGATCCTCCCAGACCTATCGAAATCGACATTGCAAAGAAGGGCCCTATTGAAACCAGTGCTGGAGGTGGCGAGAAACGCAGGCACCACTTATAGGTGGGGTTTCCCCATCTCAGTGACATTTAGGAAAGCTTAGCATTCTTTCACCCTGCGGACCCCTGCTGACCTTCCTGCCTTGTTTGCATTCCTGGACATAGATCCTGTTGAAGTCCCAGACTGGCTACATTCATTGCAACGCTACAACTACCGGCCTGGACCTTCTAGCAGGCGGAGATCCCGATCGCCCAGACCACAGAGGAGCTGACGCAGGTCTCGCTACACCTCGGCAGAAGCGCCGAGAGAAGATTGACGAAGAGCACATGACCGGTGAGCTGATAGAAATTGACTCTCACCCCCACCGATGCTCCTCTATGTTGTTCGGGCACTCTCCCTTCATGTTTTTTCTATACTCACCGTTCATTCTAGTAGTCCACTTCTTCTCCTGCTTCTATGGGCATCCCACTTTTGTTGAACTGCCCCACAAAAGGGCCCGAAAGAAGAGCGATGGTTAGCACAGACTGCTATTTGGGTAGCCCGTAGGACTAGCTTGACCCCCAGTAGCAATTGGAGGATATGATGTCCTCCATGTTACCCGATATCATCTCTTGCAAAGCTTGACAGGACTCATCCGGAGGAATCAGGGGAACAGAACAACTCCACCACAAGAAATCTTAGCTATAATTCTTACTGATACCCCCAATCTATTGAGGACGGATGGAGGGTATTTATATATTCCAGATCCAGGTTATTAGTTGCTGTGCATTATTATTTAAACGTTCTGGTTGTTTTTTTTTCTCATGCTACTATATTAATTACCATACAATTGTACTAGATTATTGTCTGGAAAATTCTAGGGGGAATAGATATTACCTATAACATTGTTATCACCTCTTTAGCCATTACTTAAATGTTAGAGCTAGGCTTAACAGCGGCAGGGGTGCTTACCTTCCGCTAGTCCCCCTGCATATTCTGAAGAGGGGCTTGGAAGATCCTGTGATACTGTGGGGTAGCCTTGTTTGATGTAGGGAAGGGAGGAGGATAGTCTATCACGATAGCAGGGGGAGCTGACTAGAACGGTTATGACATGAGGTGGTTCCAGACATTAATTTACTGAGGAAGGATCACTTGCAAGCACACCTCCCTTTAATGGTAGTTACGACTTCCCACATTGGAGGAGGCAGAGGTCATGGGGGAGCTGGATGGTTTGGGAAGGGGGACATGGCAGTTTGATTGGGTGACGGCGTTGCTGCCCTTTCCCACCCTCTCTTATACGTTTATGTTACATTTACGGTTATTAGCCTCCGGTTAGTAGCTATATAGCGAGACAGGATGCTCTGTGTTTTCTGCCGTATATCTAAGGTTTTGTGCTGTTTTGTTTTTGATAAGTTCTTTTTTTTTTTTTTTTTTTCTGGGTGTTACTCGATGTCTTACGTAAAAAGCTCTCGAGTAGAGGTATGCATAATGTTATCAAGCTGGGTGGAGGGGAGCAGACTGGGAGAACCTTCCCTGGTCTATTACCTATCCCCCCAATAGGACTGAGCAAATCTCCTGGTAAGATCCAGGACGTGCTCTTTTGAAAAGTATTTTGCTTATTCCAACATAGTATACGGGCGGTACATACTGTCTGTTACCCGTCTTAATTGACGGTCTTCTCATTTATTTTTATTTTCCTACTCTTTCTTCTCTTTCTATATACTGTTTCCTACACTCACCTACTTTACGCTCCCCCCATCCCGCACCCATCCCTACACCTTCCCTGGCACAGGTGATGATGGACTGCATCAATATATATTTATTGAACGCCAAGGGCCCTAACATACCAGAGAAACGTCGTATGCTCTTACATGACCTTAAAAGAGCCCATACGGATGTAGCATTCCTCCAGGAGACACACTTTAGGACAGGCAATCCGACCTACTTAAAAAAACGACATTTCCCACATGCATACCACGCCACTAATATAGTGGCTAAGTCCAAGGGAGTATCCATACTCATTTCAGGGACAGTAACCTGGACGTGTACAGATACACTAGTGGACCCTGGTGGCCGTTATCTCTTTATTAAAGGCTTGCTGAGAGGCACTAAAGTAACACTTGCCACTGTTTACGCCCCAAACGACCGACAAGACACCTTCCTCCACCACACACTGAACTTGCTTACTGAATTCACAGAAGGCCAACTAGTGTTGGGAGGGGACATCAATGTACCTTTAATCGCCGCAGTTGACACGTCCTCAAATACCTTGTCCCTACGTTCAGGTGTACACAAACCTATAACTCGAGACCTACATGATGCCCGACTTATAGACATCTGGAGACTGCTCCATTCTGGGGAACGCGATTATACTTTCTATTTACCCCCACACGAAGTGTACTCGAGAATAGACTACTACTTTGTCCCCCATAGTCAGTTGGAAGCAGTCCGCAACGTTGAGATAGGTAACATCACATGGTCGGATCATGCACCTATCACCATGTGCTATTGCTTGTCCTCATCTCTGATCACCAGATCCAAATTTTGGAGATTGAACGAAAGTCTCTTGCAGACACCGGAGGTCCTGACAGATGTACAGACTGAACTGACGCATTATTTTCGACTTAATGACACAGGAGAATGCGACCCAGGTATAGTTTGGGAGGCCCATAAGACCGTGATAAGAGGTATATTTATTAAGCATGGCTCACGCATCAAAAAGGAAAGGGAACAATTACTGCTGACTCTTCTTAATAAAATACATGACGTGGAATCTCAACACAAACAAACACCGAATGCCTTGCTAGAAGCAGAACTTACGTCCCTCAGGAAACAAATTGTTGATCTGTTGCAATATAGAGCCAAAACTGCCCTACAAATATGCAGGAAAATATCCTACGAGTCGGGAAATAAGTGTGGGAAACTTTTAGCCAGATCAGTCAGAAAGCATCGACTCCACACTTACATCCCCCAAATTATAAACCAGGAGGGACAGAAGAAGACCACACCAACCCAAATCGCAGAAGAATTCAGGAACTATTACACTTCCCTTTATAACCTCCCAACTAAACCACCAAATGACGACACGATCACTGACTACCTCGCAGCATCCCAAATGCCCCGATTATCACTAGAAGATAAGATGGGACTGGAAGAACCCATCACTATAGAGGAACTACAGAGAGCGGTGGGTGGGATGAAACCAGGCAATGCTCCAGGCCCAGATGGGATGACCTTACAATACTACCAAACACTTTTGACAATACTCGGCCCCCACATGGTGAAGATGTTTAATGGACTGGGTGAAGGAGATTCCTTACCCAGAGACACCCTACGGGCACACATATCTCTTATACCAGAAGAAGGCAAGGACCCAGCGACATGTGGCAGCTATAGGCCCATATCACTCCTGAACGTGGACCTTAAACTATTCACGAAAATTTTAGCCAACAGACTGACCCAGTTTATGCCAGACCTAGTTCATTTAGATCAAGTGGGGTTCATCCCCGCCTGAGAGGCAAGAGATAACACCACCAAAGTCCTCAGTCTCATCCATGTGGTAACCAAACACCAAATCCCATCCGTCTTTCTCAGCACAGATGCTGAGAAGGCATTTGACCGGGTTAACTGGGTGTTCATGTCGTCGGTCCTTACACAGATTGGCTTAGGTCATAAAATGATACAATGGATCTCTAGCATTTACTCCACACCCACAGCACAGATTAAGGCAAATGGAATCCTCTCGGATACATTCCCAATATCAAACGGTACTAGACAGGGATGCCTGCTTTCGCCCCTCCTTTTTGCCCTAACTTTAGAACCTTTCCTTTGCACTATAAGATTGAATCCGAACATAGCAGGTGTATCAGTAGGAGATACCCAATATAAAATATCGGCTTATGCAGATGACCTTATATTCACCCTAACTAATCCCATAGTGTCGCTTCCAAATCTCTTAAGGGAATTTGATAGATATGGCACTCATTCAAATCTAAAAATTAATTTTGATAAGTCTGAGGCCATGGGGATCAATATAACACCAAATAGATTGCGATCTATAAAATTACAATTCAAATTTAGATGGTCAGACACCTCCCTCAAATATCTGGGGACCCTGATTCCCAGTGATTTACGATACGCCTTTGACCTTAACTTCCCCCCCTTGCTGACTAAAACTAAAATACTTTTGGAAGAATGGAACAGTGGGCTACATTCCTGGTTCGGCAGATGCTTAAAATGTCCATACTTCCGAAATTCTTATATTTGTTTCAAGCATTGCCAAATTAAAATCCCACCTCAATACTTTAAGCAAGTACATTCCATCTTCATCAAATTCATGTGGGCAAAATCAAAACCTAGACTACGCAGAAACTATCTAATATTACCCAAACATTACGGAGGACTGGCTCTCCCAGAAGAAGAATCTGCCACCGACTGTAGGGATGTGGCTGCGCAGGGTGGAGGAGATCAGAAGATTGGAGGATTTGGTTCAAACGGCGCAAAACAAACAAGATCAACATTTCCAGACATGGAGGCTGTGGAATATGTTCATACTCTCCGATGAAGGAAATAGCCCTACTGGCCACCTAGAGCAGAGTAACACAATAGAAGTCGACACTCCTGGCCCTAACACCCTATCCCTCCTTCCCTCCCCACTCCCTTTTTTCCCTCGCCTACATTCTCTATCTCGTTCTTCCTTTCTCTTTCCTTTTCTCACTCTCTTCTTTGTCTCTCTCTGGCTTCTCACTCCCTTGTCTTTTTTATGGAACCTACTTGTTCCCCCCCCTTTTACTTCTGTTATGGTGAAGGTATTCCATATCAGAAGTCTCACAACACTTCAGGAATGAAGCTTGTACAGCATACAGAATGTGATGATTTGTATTACCTACAAAAATTGATTTTGGTAGATGGACGTCAACTAGTAATACTGATCACTCAAACACAAATGCCGTTATTACTGTTCTTCTTAGGATATGTTTTCACCTATGTACGTTGAATACTATGATGGGAAATGTATCTCAATTTAATCTTTCTAATCTTTGTTCTCTTACTCTTTTTTAAAATAATATTTATATTTGAAAAAAAAAAAAGAAAGGCACGGCTGGGCAAATGGGCGTACCTGTACGTCCCTTTGAATTTGCCGCCGTGTGGCGCGCGACCCTGCCGCGAGCTCCCCGAGTCCGCGGGGATACCCGCAATCATCTCACGGAGCTGAAGAACGAGGAGATGCTAATGTAAACAAGCATCTCCCCATTCTGCCTAGTGACAGTGTCACTGATCTCTGCTCCCTGTGATCGGGAGCTATGATCAGTGACATGTCACTCGTAACCACGCCCCCTAACAGTTAGAATCACTCCCTAGGACACACTTAACCCCTTCCTAGCCAGCTAGTGGTTAACCCCTTCACTGCTAGTGTCATTTTTACAGTAATCAGTGCAATTTTTTAGCACTGATCGCTGTAAAAATGGCAATGGTCCCAAAAATGTGTCAAAATTGTCCGATGTGTCCGCCATAATGTCGCAGTCATGATAAAAATCGCAGATCGCCGCCATTACTAATAAAAAAAAATTATTATTTAAAATGCCATAAAACGAACCCCTATTTTGTAGACGCTGAAACTTTTGCGCAAACCAATCATAAAACGCTTATTGCAATTTTTTTAACCAAAAATATGTAGAAGAATACATATCTGCCTAAACTGAGGGAAAAAAATGTTTTTTTATATATTTTTGGGGGATATTTGTTATAGCAAAAAGTAAAAAATAATGTGTTTTTTTCAAAATTGTCGCTATTGTTTTGTTTATAGCACTAAAAATAAAAACCGCAGAGGTTATCAAATACCACCAAAAGAAAGCTCTATTTGTGGGAAAAAAAGGACGTCAATTTTGGTTGGGAGCCACGTCGCACGACCGCGCAACTGTCAGTAAAAGCGACGCAGTGCCGAATCGCAAAAAGTGCCCTGGTCTTTGGCCAGCGAAATGGTCCGGGGCTTAAGTGGTTGATAGAGATAAGAGTGATGTCATGTGACCTCCCAGAATCCTCCTCACCTCTCTGGTCAGGTCTGTGTTTTATTAACCACTTCAGCCCCGGAAGAATTTACCCTCTTCCTGACCAGAGCACAACCGCGCTTTAACTGACAATTGCGCGGTCGTGCGACGTGGCTCCCAAACAAAATTGATGTCCTTTTTTCCCCACAAATAGAGATTTCTTTTCGTGGTATTTGATCACCACTGCGTTTTTATTTTTTGCGCTATAAACAAAAAGAGTGACAGTTTTGAAAAAAACGCATTTTTTTTTTACATTTTGCTATAGTAAATATCCCCCAAAAATATATAAAAAAAACTATTTTTTTTTTCTCAGTTTAGGCTGATACATATTCTTCGACATTATTTTGGTAAAAAAAATCGCAATAAGCAATTTTTGATCGGTTTGCGCAAAAGTTATAGCGTTTACAAAATAGGGGATAGTTTTATGGCATTTTTATTAATATTTTTTTTTTTTTAAATGGCGGCGATCAGCGATTTTTATTGTGACTGCGACATTATGGCGGACACATCGGACATTTTTGACACATTTTTTGGACCATTGTCATTTATACAGCGATCAGTGCTATACAAATGCAATGATTCCTGTGTAAATGACACTGGCAGTGAAGGGGTTAACCACTAGGTGGCAGTGTAGGGGTTAAGTGTGTCCTAGGGTCGTGTTTCTAACTGTAGGGGGGATGGGCTGTGTGTGGCACGTCACTGATCTCTGCTCCGATGACAGGGAGCAGAGAACAGTGACACTGTCACTAGGCAGAACGGGGAGATGCTTGTTTACATTAGCATCTCCCCGTTCTTCCTCCCCGTGAGGCGATCGCGGGTATCCCCGCAGCGATCAAGTCCGCGGGATCCGCGACCCGACTCACGGAGCTTGCCGCGAGCCCGCTGGCCGCCTTTTAAAGGGGAATGTACAGGTACGTGATTCTGCCTGTACGTGCCCTACTGCCGCAGTATATCTGCGCGAGGCGGTCGGCAAGAGGTTAATAGAGATAAGAGTGATGTCATGTAGCGCAAAGGGAAGACACACTAAGGCAGGGCTTGACAAATTTGCTTGGAATCTAGGAGCCAGCTAAATAAGTTGGGAGCCAGGTTTTTTTTTTTTTTTTTTCAATATAAAAATGAACCAATCTTAAATTTACACAGAGACGACTAGAAGGAATGTGACTGCTTTTATTTCCTGCCATGCAGGGACACAAGACCACCATATTCTCGCTAAGGATCCAATGAGGTCCGCCTGAAAAACTGACAGGTGAACCTGATCAGACGGCCCGTGTGAAAGGGGCCAAGCAGGGAGATGACAAATAATAAATTCATTTTAATGAACCACTTCCTTCCCGCAGGACGACTATATACGTCCTGTCTTTGAAGAGAAATACCGTAGTTATGGTAGCAGCTATAGCTCCATAACCCCGGTATCTTCTTCAAGAGCCGGCGGTTCTCTTTCAGATAAAAGTGGTCTCTGCAGCAGATTAGCAGCGAGATCACTTTTATCGGCGGCAGGAGAGGGCCCCCCCTACCGCCGCTCTCCGGTGCCCTTCACCGCTTACCGTGGCCGTCGGTAACGGCGGAGGCGATCCGGATCTATCTCTGGCCTGACATGGAGACGAGTGAGAGGAAGATGGCCCCGCCCATCTATCTCCAAGTCATTGCAGGGCGGAAGCGACGTCAAATCGTCAATTCCACCCATAGCTCTTGAAGGGACATTTTTTATTTTTTTTTTTCAAATGACAATTTTTTTTTTTTAATGCATTTTAGTGTAAATATGAGATCTGAGGTCTTTTTGACCCCAGATGTCATATTTAAGAGGACCTGTCATGCTTTTTTTCTTTTACAAGGGATTTTTACATTCCTTCTAATAGGAATAAAAGTGGCTTTTTTTTTTTTTTTTTTTTTAAAGAACAGTGAAAAAATAAAACTTAAAATAAATAAGAAAAAAAAAATTTAAATGTGCCGCATCCCTTGTAATAGAAATAAAAGTGACACAATTTTTATTTTTTTTTAAAAACAGTGTAAAAATAAAAAATAAAAAGTAAAATATATAAGAAAAAAATAATAATTTTTTTAAATGCGCCCCGTCCCGCCGAGCTCGCTTGCAGAAGCGAACGCATATGTGAGTAGCACCCGCATATGAAAGCGGTGTTCAAACCACACGTGAGGTATCGCCACGATCGTTAGAGCGAGAGCAATAATTCTAGTCCTAGACCTCCTCTGTAACTCAAAACATGCAACATGTAGAATTTTTTAAACGACACCTATGGAGATTTTAAAGGGTAAAAGTTTGTCGCCATTCCACGAGCGGATGAAATTTTGAAGCATGACATGTTGGGAATCAATTTACTCGGCGTAACATTATCTTTCAAAATATTAAAAAAATTGGGCTAACTTTACTGTTTTCTTATTTTTTAATTAAAAAAAGTATTTTTTCCCAAAAAAGTGCGCTTGTAAGTCTGCTGCGCAAATACGGTGTGACAGAAAGTATTGCAATGACTGCCATTTTATTCTCTAGGGTGTTTGAATAAAAAATATATATAATGTTTGGGGGTTCTAAGTAAAGGGAAGGAGATGAGCAGGCAGTGAAAACAGGTAGGGAAAGCTGCTCCATTAGCATTGGTGGATGTCTTGTCATACCAACGGCCACCACCAGAGGGCGCCCGATTGCAGAAGGAACCAGGAACCATAGGACTGCAGTAGGCCGCAAAGCCGGGGCCTCAATTACCGGCGCGGCCCAGCGTGATCGCGGCGGGAGGGGGGGGGGGTGTCGAACGGACACAGGATACCCCAGCTTTGCCGCCCCAGGCGCCAGGTCGCTAATTCTAGTCGCAAATGCGACCTGGCGCCCGGGGTTTGTCGAGCCCTGCACTAAGGAGAGTGCTGCTCACCCCATTGTAGGCAGAAAAAATGAGAAGGGTACCCCAGGGGGGTTTTTAGGCAGCTAGATAGATAATGAGAAAATTAGGCATTAAATAAAGAATGAAAAACTTTATTGGAGGACAAAGTGGATTGTTGAATGAGTGCTAAAATATGAGCTCAGATGGGAATATGCCAAATACAGGAAATAGCAAACATAAAAGCTTATACACAGCATATATTAAGGACTATTGCATAACAGTTCCTGACGTGTTTCGACCCACGATGTGTGGGGTCTCTTTAGAGGATGAGTTTGCTAAGAAAAAGAAGATTTATAATAACATATCAAATTGTGTTTGAAAACAAGGCATAATGTATGCAAAAATGTATGTAACACATTGCACATGATTACCACTGCATTTGTAGATACCTCTCAGTCATAACCCCCCCGCACAGCCATCGGACCATTCTGCGCGCCTCCACGCCACAATGAGACGCCGAGAAGAGGACAAGGATCCACCTAATGCGGCTTACAAGGAGTCACACGTAACGAGTGTCCCCCACCGAAGCTCCCCAGAAGTGGCTTATCTACATCAGTCACCTAAATCCTTAATATCACCATCTAATTCAATACTATTATGATTCTCATACTATTATTATTCTCCTTATATATCTAATTACCATAGTACACCATAGATTATTATAACACTGTCTGACCTTTCAATAGATAACTCGAATAAACTATAAATTGACATGGGTTTGTTTATGAGCTAACGCCCTGACAATTGCCGTAGGTTCTGGCCCCACCACTTCTGGGGAGCTTCGGTGGGGGACACTCGTTACGTGTGACTCCTTGTAAGCCGCATTAGGTGGATCCTTGTCCTCTTCTCGGCGTCTCATTGTGGCGTGGAGGCGCGCAGAATGGTCCGATGGCTGTGCGGGGGGGTTATGACTGAGAGGTATCTCCAAATGCAGTGGTAATCATGTGCAATGTGTTACATACATTTTTGCATACATTATGCCTTGTTTTCAAACACAATTTGATATGTTATTATAAATCTTCTTTTTCTTAGCAAACTTATCCTCTGAAGAGACCCCACACATCGTGGGTCGAAACACGTCAGGAACTGTTAGGCAATAGTCATTAATATATGCTGTGTATAATCTTTTATGTTTGCTATTTCCTGTATTTGGCATATTCCCATCTGAGCTCATATTTTAACACTCATTCAACAATCCACTTTGTCCTCCAGTTTTTCATTCTTTATTTAATGCCTAATTTTCTCATTATCTATCTAGCTGCCTTAAAACCCCCCTGGGGGACCCTTCCCATTTTTTTTAGAGTGATGTCATGTGACCTCCCAGAATCCTCCTCACCTCTCCGGTCAGGTCTGTGTTTTATTAATAGAGATAAGAGTGATGTCATGTGACCTCCCAGAATCCTCCTCACCTCTCCGGTCAGGTCTGTGTTTTATTAATAGAGATAAGAGTGATATCATGTGACCTCCCAGAATCCTCCTCATCTCTCCGGTCAGGTCTGTGTTTTATTAATAGAGATAAGAGTGATGTCATGTGACCTCCCAGAATCCTCCTCACCTCTCCGGTCAGGTCTGTGTTTTATTAATAGAGATAAGAGTGATGTCATGTGACCTCCCAGAATCCTCCTCACCTCTCCGGTCAGGTCTGTATTTTATTAATAGAGATAAAAGTGATGTCATGTGACCTCCCAGAATCCTCCTCACCTCTCCGGTCAGGTCTGTGATTTATTAATAGAGATAAGAGTGATGTCATGTGACCTCCCAGAATCCTCCTCACCTCTCCGGTCAGGTCTGTGTTTTATTAATAGAGATAAGAGTGATGTCATGTGACCTCCCAGAATCCTCCTCACCTCTCCGGTCAGGTCTGTGTTTTATTAATAGAGATAAGAGTGATGTCATGTGACCTCCCAGAATCCTCCTCACCTCTCCGGTCAGGTCTGTGTTTTATTAATAGAGATAAGAGTGATGTCATGTGACCTCCCAGAATCCTCCTCACCTCTCCGGTCAGGTCTGTGTTTTATTAATAGAGATAAGAGTGATGTCATGTGACCTCCCAGAATCCTCCTCACCTGTCCGGTCAGGTCTGTGTTTTATTAATAGAGATAAGAGTGATGTCATGTGACCTCCCAGAATCCTCCTCACCTCTCCGGTCAGGTCTGTGTTTTATTAATAGAGATAAGAGTGATGTCATGTGACCTCCCAGAATCCTCCTCACCTGTCCGGTCAGGTCTGTGTTTTATTAATAGAGATAAGAGTGATGTCATGTGACCTCCCAGAATCCTCCTCACCTCTCCGGTCAGGTCTGTGTTTTATTAATAGAGATAAGAGTGATGTCATGTGACCTCCCAGAATCCTCCTCACCTCTCCGGTCAGGTCTGTGTTTTATTACTAGATAAGAGTGATATATATATATATATATATATATATATATATATATATATATATATATATATATATATGACACGCAGGGATTTAAGTCCTTCCAACAAATGCGGGCTGACTGACTTACCACGTTCATATATATTCTTCTATTACCAACATCAACACACCATTCGTACCCAATTTGGCACGTTGGGAAACCCCATAACTACACCTCAGCTAGAGAAAGTATTGCGACACCCTGACCCCCACTAAACTTATTTCCAGATACTACGCTACCCTCATGACTGATAACAACCCCAGATTTCAAAAAGCTCAGATAAAATGGACCCTTATGGACTCCACACTGACACAGGAGGACTGGACAGAATTTAGTGAAACATATAAAACATCAGTAATAGCATCCAAAGACCGGGTCATTAATGTAAAAATGTTCCATCAATCACACTTAACCCCTGCTAGGTTATTTAAACTAGGACTGACACCCACAGCAAACTGCTTTAGAGGATGTGGCCAGGCGGCAGACTTTATACACTGTTTCTGGACCTGTTCAATAGTTCAGGACTTCTGGACGGAAGTAGAAACCTTCATTTCACTGGCGCTAGGCCTCCCAAACATTTTACACCCCAAGAATTGCCAGCTGGGGATCTCCCAAAAAAACGTATCCTCCATTTTTATGCGAGGAAAACTATACTATTGTCATGGAAAGGATCACAGATACCACTAAAATCCCTACGGCTAAAACTGATCAATGACCCGATACCTCTATATAAACTTACCATTTGAAGTTCGAAAAAAAAACCCAAAACCTTCTATAAGATCTGGAATAGATGGCTGGCCATCCCGTTAACCCTTCCACAAGACAAATGATTGGATAGGTAATGTCCACAACAGATGAAGTGAACCCGAATCATAAACTCATTCCCATGGTGGTTAAGTAACCAGAGCAATACATACTGTATATTCCTGGCAATTCATACTGAATGACTGCGAGAGACTTGGTAGGTGAAAATTGTTTATTGGACACTTCTGTGAACTTATGCAATAATATAATGATGTGAATCACCAAAGTTTTTTAATTTCTGTGTATGTTGACACAAAACTTCAATAAAAAAAAAAAGAGATAAGAGTGATGTCATGTGACCTCCCAGAATCCTCCTCACCTCTCCGGTCAGGTCTGTGTTTTATTAATAGAGATAAGAGTGATGTCATGTGACCTCCCAGAATCCTCCTCACCTCTCCGGTCAGCTCTGTTTTATTAATAGAGATAAGAGTGATGTCATGTGACCTCCCAGAATCCCCCTCACCTCTCTGGTCAGGTCTGTGTTTTATTAATAGAGATAAGAGTGATGTCATGTGACCTCCCAGAATCCTCTTCACCTCTCCGGTCAGGTCTGTGATTTATTAATAGAGATAAGAGTGATGTCAGGTGACCTCCCAGAATCCTCCTCACCTCTCCGGTCAGGTCTGTGTTTTATTAATAGAGATAAGAGTGATGTCATGTGACCTCCCAGAATCCTCTTCACCTCTCCGGTCAGGTCTGTGATTTATTAATAGAGATAAGAGTGATGTCAGGTGACCTCCCAGAATCCTCCTCACCTCTCCGGTCAGGTCTGTGTTTTATTAATAGAGATAAGAGTGATGTCATGTGACCTCCCAGAATCCTCCTCACCTCTCCGGTCAGGTCTGTGTTTTATTAATAGAGATAAGAGTGATGTCAGGTGACCTCCCAGAATCCTCCTCACCTCTCCGGTCAGGTCTGTGTTTTATTAATAGAGATAAGAGTGATGTCATGTGACCTCCCAGAATCCTCCTCACCTCTCCGGTCAGGTCTGTGTTTTATTAATAGAGATAAGAGTGATGTCATGTGACCTCCCAGAATCCTCCTCACCTCTACGGTCAGGTCTGTGTTTTATTAATAGAGATAAGAGTGATGTCATGTGACCTCCCAGAATCCCCCTCACCTGTCCGGTCAGCAGGTAGATGATCTCCAGGGTGAGGTTTAGTATCCTCTCAGACATGTGACTCCGGTCCTCCTCCGTCCTCAGTGATGTTATGTGATCTCTGCGGGTTTCTCTGTAGAAGGATAGTGGAGAATTATCTGGACAGTATTGGTTGTACAATATTAGGATGGGTGTATAAGGGGGTTAATAGGCAGGTTGTCCCCAGTAGCACATGTAGATTTGGTTACTTTGTGTTTGTTGGATTTCTCGCACCTCGTTCTCCTGTTATATCCTGTCTTCCCTGCTTGATCAGAGGTTACGTTCTCCATGAAAAGTCTATTTGGCCTCAGAACTATTTTTGCTTAGTTTTAGCCTGTCACAGACTTTAGAGCTGAGGGAAGCTTCTCCTCGGCTTCTACTTGGCTCTGACGTGTCACATGATAGAACACTTGGAGGGTGATGGTGGGAGATTTGTGCTAAGAGGGGTGATTTGGTGGGGGGGGGGGAGATTTGTGTTGGGAGGGGGGATATGTGGGGGAGAAGTTGTGCTGGGGAGGAATTTGGGGGAGTAGGGGATTTATTCAGAGTCAGTTCTTCATACCCATTAGAAGAAGATGTGTTATATCTCAAATGTAATTACAAGTTGTGCAAGAGGAAGCAAGTTTTGGGCAGGAGGTGAAGACATCTAAGACCATTGCTTTTACACAGTCAAAAGTGATGTTTCTGTCCCTCACATGGTGACGGATGGAGAACTCTTAGGAACAGTTGTCTGCAATGAGATACAGGGGGCAATAGTCTGCAATGAGATACAGGGGGCAATAGTCTGCATGGAGATGCAGGGAGCAATAGTCTACATGGAGATGCAGGGAGCAATAGTCTGCATGGAGATGCAGGGAGCAATAGTCTGCATGGAGATGCAGGGAGCAATAGTCTGCATGGAGATGCAGGGAGCAATAGTCTGCAGGGAGATGCAGGGAGCAATAGTCTGCATGGAGATGCAGGGAGCAATAGTCTGCAGGGAGATGCAGGGAGCAATAGTCTGCATGGAGGTGCAGAGGGGGTAACAGTCTGCAGGGAGCTGCAGGAGAAGATTTCTGTCAAGTGTTCACATTCAATCTTCAGGCTCTAACTATGATCAAAGTATACTGAAATCTGTAAATATGATGGCAATGATTAATTCTATGGGCATCCCATATCCCAATCCCTATCCAAGTTCTACCCCCCAATAAAACAACAAAAACAAAGCTTGCAAAAGACTGTCCATTGTCTCTGGAAAGGATGTATGAAGTCTGGCAGTGCGGTGATTTGGCGGATTGTTTGTCAGTAGTGCTAACACCATGGCTACATTCATATCTAATATTTGATTTATATAAAATGTGATATATTATTCAGCTTCACTGAGAAAGTTGTTCATGATACAAAACTTTGGGAGTCCTACACACCTGACATTCATATATACCGCCTCCTGACTTACCTCACACCTGACTAGCTCTGTCTTTGGCTGACATCACTTCCTGTCTTCCATAGAGACTTCCTGTCTGTACCTGACATCACTTCCTGTCTTCCATAGAGACTTCCTGTCTGTACCTGACATCACTTCCTGTCTTCTATAGAAACTTCCTGTCTGGATAAAAGTGAGATCACCTTGTGGCGCTCAGAAGAGCTGCGGCCCTGAGAAATGTCTCATGATGTGAAGCGGACATCTCAAGTCTCCCGCGAGGAGCGGGAGAGTCCCGCATTTCTGCAGCGGCTCCCGATCTACCAGGAATGATCGGTGTGGGGAACAGCTGTGAAGACCGACTCTGTCCCCGCAGACATCTCTGCAAACAGCTTACGCTCCTAGCATCCCCATCAACACTAAACAATCTGTCCTTGTAATTAGGGCTCCGGCTGGCGGACATTTTGTGGTGGACCAAATTGCATTGATTTTAATGGGAGAATTCTCAAACACTAGAGAGCAAACGTTCTTCTTGTGTTGAGTCTCCGTTTTCCTAAGAAAAACACCTCCTTACAGCATAGGACAAAATATATATATATATATATATATATATACACATATACACACATACACACTCTTTGTTTATATGTTATGTTTTTTACTTTATTTCAGAGCAGATATATATATATATATATATATATATATATATATATATATATATATATAAATCTGCTTTTGAAGTAAAAAAATTAACAAGTGTATATGCTGACATCTCACCAAAATTGTAAAAAAATTCTAAAAAATTAAAAAGTGTAAAAAAATGAAATAAAAAACTACTGACACTGCTCTCCCCTGCCCTACCAACACTGTCCACTGCCCCAACCCCCTCCCCCCAAAAAGCATTGTGAAAATAAATGAAGAAACAAATTAAATTGTAAAAAAATCAATTATTTAAAAAAAAAAAAATTGACTGGCACTGTCCACTGCCACATACCACCCACCCCCTTCCCCAGAAGCATCGTGGAAAAATATTAAAAAGGTGGTTTAAAAAATATTTTGCCACGGGGGGGGGGGGGGGGGGGGGTTTGGGGGATGCGGGCGCGAGGCGCCACCTCCCTGAAATGAGTTTTTGCAGGTTGGGATGTCTGTGTGAAGACAGCCATGTGTTTTATATCCTTAAACTGTAATTACATGCAAAACTTTTTCTCTTAGTTCTGGATGGAGGGGAGATGGATTAGAACCCCTGTCAGTTTTTATTGCTGTCTGTGCCCACATTAGGGAGATTCATCCTCTCTATTTCTTCTGTTTACAGTGAAGATTGAAAGTGAAAGTAATAGAAAATTCCACATGTTGAGTTGTCAAGAGAACAGGAAGAGAGGGGGAAACATCCAATAGGGACACTAGTTCTGGTGACACGCTGGGATTCCCTCACTTTGGAGGGATTTCTTCTCACTTCCTGTTTTAGCGATGGGACAGGAAGTGAAGGGAATAGGAAACTGATGACAAGAATAAAAAATCTGACAGGGGTTATAACTAGAGTTGTCACCTCATCCCTTTAAACCCGAACACATATGAATTACACGGGTTCTGAGGCTTATTGAATGCAGATAAGACCCCAACTGTGTTTAATTACCACCTTAATCAGCGACAGAACCCGTGTAATTTATATGTGTTCAGCTTTAAAGGGATGAGGTGGCAACTCTAGTTATAACCCTCCCTTACTTTATCCAAAATGAAAAAAAAAAGTTTGACCTTTAGATGCACTTTAACCACTTGACCCCCCCGGGCCAATTCTGACCCTTCTCTTATACATGCAAAAATCAATCAATTTCTTTGCTAGAAAATTACTTAGAACATACAAATATGATATATTTTTAAAGCAGAGGACCTAGAGAATAAAATATTGGGTGTTGCATGTTTTTATGTCACGCAATATTTGAAGCAGCGGTTTTTCAAGTGCGTTTAATTTGGAAGAAGTACACTTTAATTAGTTTTAGTCCAGACAAACACAAAATAATAACCAATTTTCTGGTAAAATACAATAAATGATGTTATGCTGAGTAAATAGATACCTAACATGTCAGGCTTTATAATTACATACGCCCATGGAACTCTGCCAAACTACAGTACCTAAAAATCTCCACAGGCGGCACTTTAAAAGCCTTTAAAAGTTACCAGTTTAGAGTTGCACAGGAGGTCTGGAGGGAAAATGATTGCTCCCACTCTGATGTTCACTGCAATGCCTCACATGTGTGGTGCGATCACCGTTTACATATGTGTGTGGGACTTATGTATGAGTTCGCATTTGCACATGAGCAAAGGGGGTGGGGTGCTTTAATATTTTTAAATGTATTTTATGTATAACTTTTTTTTTTAACACTGTGCCTTTAATTTTTTATCAACTTTATTGCTATCACAAGGGATGAACAACAAGCAACATGACAGCATAGCTCCCAACTGTCCCTGATTTCGAGGGACTGTCCCTGATTTGGAGGAATGTCCCTCTGTCCCTCATTCCTCCTCATTTGTCCCTCATTTTGGTCTGATCTATATAGTTGCATATAAAATGCACTTTTTATATTTCAAAAAGTGTTTCCCAGTGCTAAACCTTTCATCCGATTTCTAAATTGCTGCATTTGTACATTTTAAAAGCCAATATAAGGAATAGTAGAGGTAAAAAAAAGTCCTTGTGGATTTAATTAACCTTTTTTTTTGTTAATTCTCCTTTAACCACTAAGCCACCGCCCACCGTCATATGACGGCGGGACGAGGCTTCTGTTGTTCTGGGAGGACGTCATATGATGTCCTCGCCCTCCCGAGCCACTAGGGGGCGCGCGCGTGCCCGCTGCGTCGCTCGGGACCCGGTGCGTGTGCCCGGCGGCCGCGATGGCCGCCGGGCACCCGCGATGTCCGCCAGGCACCCGCGATTGCCGGGTAACAGAGCAGGACCGTGGATCTGTGCATGTAAACACAGATCCACGTCCTGTCAGAGAGGAGAGGAGACCGATGGTGTGTCCCTTGTACATAGGGACAGCGATCGGTCACCTCCCCCAGTCAGTCCCCTCCCCCCACAGTTAGAATCACCTCCTTAGGTCATACATTAACCCCTCGAGCGCCCCCTAGTGTTAACCCCTTCCCTGCCAGTCACATTTACACAGTAATCAATGCAATTTTATCGCTGTATAAATGTGAATGGTCCCAAAAATGTGTCAAAAGTGTCCGATGTGTCCGCCGCAATATCGCAGTCACAATAAAAATTGTAGATCGCCGCCATTACTAGTAAAAAATAAATAAATAATAAAAAAATTTTTTTACCAAAAATATGTAGAAGAATACATATTGGCCTAAACTGAGGAAAACATTTGTTAAAAAAAAAAAAAAAAATTGGATATTTATTATAGCAAAAAGTAAAAAATATTGTGTTTTTTCAAAATTGTCCCTCTTCTTTTGTTTATAGCGCAATAAAAAAAAAACGCAGAGGTGATCAAATACCACCAAAAGAAAGCTCTATTTGTGGGTAAAAAATGATAAAAATTTAATTAAGGTGCAGTGTAACATGACCGCGCAATTGTCATTCAAAGTGCGACAGCGCTGAAAACTGAAAAATGGCTTGGGCAGGAAGGGGGTGTAAGTGCCCTGTATTGAGGTGGTTAAGGGGGTGTGGCAGGGGGTGTGTCCTATGCCTACATACGTTTGTTAGTAGGTGTCCCTCATTCCCATCTCAAAATGTTGGGAGGTATGTGACAGTGTGAAAGGTGGAGACAACAGAGGTTTAAATGCAGGAGGTTGTGAGAAGTAAAAGGAATTTCCTGATTAGGGGCATTGCATGGTGGGGGTGGGGTCTAGGTGATTTAAGGGTGAGGTGGGGCACCCCAGGCATCAGTGGAGGAATGGACGCAAGAAGAAGCTTACCGTGCTGCTGACAGTGTGACACTATGGCGGACATGGAGCGGATCCTGTCCCAGCTGCGGTCGGCGGCCACCTCGAGGGGTACTGCATGGCTGAAGGTCAGGTTTTCTCCCTGCTGGGGGACCCGGCTTCTATGTCAGCGGCAGGGGGGCAGGAGCTCCCACGTGCTCGGAGGTCTCAGCCTCTGGAGCGTTTCTCTCCAGGATCCCACCCCCCCCAAGCTTTGCGCCACGATTGGAGCCCCGACCGGGACCTGTCAGGCCCAGTGGCGAAGCATCCATTGGCTTCCACAGGTGGTGTGCCTTGACGGCATCCTCCACTACAGCGGAGCTTGGCGGGTGGGGTATAGTCAGGTTCTAGCAGACTCTGCCCCTTGGATGTTCCTGCTCACAGGAAGTCTCGGCGACAAAGAGGGGTCTACACGTCACCCTGCAGTGTGGGATGGTCGGAGGAGGGGGCGCTCGGGCTGGAAGAGATTGGCGGGCGGGTCCGATGGCGGGAGGTGAGGCCAGCGGCAGCAGGGATCTTCAGCATCCAGGTCCTCCTCGCCTGGGATGCTTCCTGTGGTGGATCAGCAGTCGCCTGACATTCAGAGACAAAGAAAGGAGGTGCCTCTGGGTCCAAACTTAAAAACAATTTTAATAAAAAGAGCAGCAACAGAGATTGCACTCTCTTTTGTGTAGAGTTAAAAAGGCCAGAGAGTCCCAGATGTAACTGGAGGGGTCTGTGAGGTCGATCATCCCTGCCATGGATGTGTAATCAGACTGGTCTTTCAGATGCACTGTGTCCACCGGCCGGCAACGATGGAGGAGTACCAGAATGAGGCTTGGAAGGCAAACAGCAATCCAGGCGAGGGGCGATGACGTCAATAAAAATATTTATCAAAAAAAAAAATCTAGATCAAGGTTTGATCGAGGTCAGTGCCAGGGTTTGTGTTTGAGCCAAGTAAGGGTCAAAGGTCAGGGTCAGAATATTTTGGACGGGATTTTTTTTTTTTTAACTACTAGTTTTAGGTTATAAAAAAAAAAACGCAAAATGCACATTAATTTTTCTGGGCCGTACTACGGCTACAAACAACAACTAACCTACACATATGTAGTATGGCTGCGATCTTCTGGAGCAGGAGAATTCATTTTGGGTTGTTCTTTGGTGGAAGGTTATGGTAGTAGCAAGAAATATACAGCTACATTTAAATTTTTTTTTTTGTTTTTTTTTACTATTTTGGGCCAGTTTTCCTTTGATGAGCACTTCCACCCCAGAAGATTTACCCCCCCCCCCCTCCTGACCAGGCCATTTTTTGCGATACGGAACTGCATTATTTTAACGGACAATTGCGCGGTCGTGCGACGCTGTACACAAATAAAAATTGACGAACATATCCAATAAAAAAATTTTAAAAACCCAAATTTCTTCATCAATTTAGGCCAATATGTATTCCTTTACATATTTTTGGTTAAAAAAATCCCAAAAGGGGAAATTGATTGTTTTGCGCTACACACTAGGAGATTTAAAAACATTTTTTTTTACTAGTAACGGCGGCGATCAGTGACTTATAGCAGGACTGCGATATTGCGGTGGACAAACTGAACACCAACTGACACTTTTTGGGGACCAGTGACACTAATACAGTGATCAGGGCTAGAAATATGCACTGTCACTGTACTAATGACACTGGCTGGGAAGGAGTTAACATCAGGGGCGATGTTTATAGTTCATAATACCTAGACCATTGTACCCAGTCCATAGTCCATAGTACCTAGACCATTGTACCCCGTATATAGTCCATGGTACCTAGACCACAGTACCCAGCCTACAGTCCATAGTACGTAGACCATAGTACCCAATGCATAGTTCATAATACCTAGACCATAGTACCCAGCCTACAGTCCATAGTACGTAGACCATAGTACCCAATGCATAGTTCATAATACCTAGACCATAGTACCCAGCCCGCAGTCCATAGTACCTAGACCACAGTTACCAATCTACAGTCTATAATACCTAGTCCGCAGTCCATAGTACCTAGACCATTGTACCCAGTCCATAGTCCATAGTACCTAGACCATTGTACCCAGTCCATAGTCCATAGTACCTAGACCATAGTATCCAGTCCATAGTCCATAGTACCTAGACCATTGTACCCAGTCCATAGTCTATAGTACCTAGACCATTGTACCCAGTCCATAGTCCATAGTACCTAGACCATAGTACCCAGTCCATAGTCCATAGTACCTAGACCATAGTACCCAGTCCATAGTCCATAGTACCTAGACCATTGTACCCAGTCCATAGTCCATAGTACCTAGACCTTAGTAGCCAGTCCATAGTACCTAGACCACAGTTACCAATCTACAGTCCATAATACCTAGACCATAGTACCCAGTCCGCAGTCCATAGTATCTAGACCATAGCACCCAGTCCATAGTTTATAGTACCTAGACCATTGTACCCAGTCCATAGTCCATAGTACCTAGACCATAGTACCCAGTCCATAGTACCTAGACCATAGTACCCAGTCCATAGTCCATAGTACCTAGACCATTGTACCCAGTCCATAGTCCATAGTACCTCGACCATAGTACCCAGTCCATAGTACCTAGACCATTGTACCCAGTCCATAGTCCATAGTACCTAGACCATTGTACCCAGTCCATAGTCCATAGTACCCAGTCCATAGTACCTAGACCATTGTACCCAGTCCATAGTCCATAGTACCTAGACCATTGTACCCAGTCCATAGTCCATAGTACCTCGACCATAGTACCCAGTCCATAGTACCTAGACCATTGTACCCAGTCCATAGTCCATAGTACCTAGACCATTGTACCCAGTCCACAGTCCATAGTACCTAGACCTTAGTAGCCAGTCCATAGTACCTAGACCACAGTTACCAATCTACAGTCCATAATACCTAGATCATAGTACCCAGTCCGCAGTCCATAGTATCTAGACCATAGTACCCAGTCCATAGTTTATAGTACCTAGACCATAGTACCTAGACCATTGTCTAAAAGAATGAGGAAGGACATCTGGTTACAAAGGATGGGGAGATGGCGAAGGTATTGAATTTATTCTTCTCCTCAGTCTTCATGAGTGAATCGGGGGGCTTCAGTAACCAAAACTGCAGTGTTTATCCTCATGACACAACACAGGAAGCACCTCCATGGTTAACAGAGGACGGAATTAAAATTAAACTTGAGAAACTTAACATTAATAAATCACCGGGACCAGATGGCTTGCATCCGAGGGTACTTAGGGAACTCAGTCAGGTGATTGCCAGACCGTTGTTCCTAATTTTTACAGACAGTCTATTGACTGGAATGGTACCAGCTGATTGGAGAAAAGCCAATGTAGCACCAATATTTAAAAAGGGCCCAAAAAACATCCCTGAGAATTACAGACCAGTTAGCCTAACATCAATAGTATGTAAACTCTTGGAGGGGATGATAAGGGACTATATACAAGATTTTAGTAATAAGAATGATATCATTAGCAGTAATCAGCATGGATTCATGAAGAATCGTTCTTGCCAAACCAATCTATTAACCTTCTATGAGGAGGTGAGTTGCCATCTAGATAAAGGAAGGCCCGTAGACGTGGTGTATCTGGATTTTGCAAAAGCATTTGACACAGTTCCCCATAAACGTTTACTGTACAAAATAAGGTGCGTTGGCATGGACCATAGGGTGAGTACATGGATTGAAAACTGGCTACAAGGGCGTGTTCAGAGGGTGGTGATAAATGGGGAGTACTCGGAATGGTCAGGGGTGGGTAGTGGGGTCCCCCAGGGTTCTGTGCTGGGACCAATCCTGTTTAATTTGTTTATAAACGACCTGGAGGATGGGATAAACAGTTCAATCTCTGTATTTGCAGACGATACTAAGCTAAGCAGGGCAATAACTTCTCCGCAGGATGTGGAAACCTTGCAAAAAGACCTGAACAAATTAATGGGGTGGCAACTACACGTCAAATGAGGTTCAATGTAGAAAAATGCAAAATAATGCATTTGGGTGGCAAAAATATGAATGCAATCTATACACTGGGGGGAGAACCTCTGGGGGGATCTAGGATGGAAAAGGACCTGGGGGTCCTAGTAGATGATAGGCTCAGCAATGGCATGCAATGCCAAGCTGCTGCTAATAAAGCAAACAGAATATTGGCATTAAAAGAGGATCAACTCCAGAGATAAAACAATAATTCTCCCGCTCTACAAGACTCTGGTCCGGCCGCACCTGGAGTATGCTGTCCAGTTCTGGGCACCAGTCCTCAGGAAGGATGTACTGGAAATGGAGCGACTACAAAGAAGGGCAACAAAGCTAATAAAGGGTCTGGAGGATCTTAGTTATGAGGAAAGGTTGCGAGCACTGAACTTATTCTCTCTGGAGAAGAGACGCTCGAGAGGGGATATGATTTCAATTTACAAATACTGTACTGGTGACCCCACAATAGGGAGAAAACTTTTTCGCAGAAGAGAGTTTAATAAGACTCGTGGCCACTCATTACAATTAGAAGAAAAGAGGTTTAACCTTAAACTACGTAGAGGGTTCTTTACTGTAAGAGCGGCAAGGATGTGGAATTTCCTTCCACAGGCGGTGGTCTCAGCGGGGAGCATTGATAGCTTCAAGAAACTATTAGATAATCACCTGAATGACCACAACATACAGGGATATGTAATGTAATACTGACACATAATCGCACACATAGGTTGGACTTGATGGACTTGTGTCTTTTTTCAACCTCACCTACTATGTAACTATTGTACCCAGTCCAAAGTCCATAGTACCTCGACCATAGTACCCAGTCCATAGTACCTAGACCATTGTACCCAGTCCATAGTCCATAGTACCTAGACCATAGTACCCAGTCCATAGTTTATAGTACCTAGACCATAGTACTCAGTCCATAGTACCTACACCACAGTACCCAGTTCATTTTCCCTAGACCATAGTACCCAGTCCATAGTACCTAGACCAAAGTACCCAGTCCATAGTACCTAGACCATAGTACCTAGTCCATAGTTTATAGTACCTAGACCATAGTACCAAGTCCAGAGTACCTAGACCATTGTACCCAGTTCATTGTCCCTAGACCATAGTACCTAGTCCATAGTCCCTAGACCTTAGTACCCAGTCCATAGTCCCTAGACCATAGTACCCAGTCCATAGTCCCTAGACCATAGTACCCAGTCCATAGTACCTAGACCATTATACCCAGTCCATAGTCCATAGTACCTAGACCATTGTACCCAGTCCATAGTCCATAGCACCTAGACCATAGTACCCAGTCCACAGTCCATAGTACCTAGACCATAGTACTCAGTCCACAATCCATAGTACCTAGACCATAGTACCCAGTCCATAGTTTATAGTACCTAGACCATAGTACCCAGTCCATAGTTTATAGTACCTAGACTATAGTACTCAGTCCATAGTCCATAGTACCTAGACCACAGTACCCAGTTCATTGTCCTTAGACCATAGTACCCAGTCCATAGTACCTAGACCATAGTACCTAGACCATAGTACCCAGTCCATAGTTTATAGTACCTAGACCATAGTACCAAGTCCAGAGTACCTAGACCCCAGTACCCAGTTCATTGTCTCTAGACCATAGTACCCAGTTCATTGTCTCTAGACCATAGTACCCAGTCCATAGTACCTAGACCATAGTACCCAGTCCATAGTACCTAGACCATAGTACCCAGTCCATAGTCCCTAGATCATAGTACCCAGTCCATAGTCCCTAGACCATAGTACCCAGTCCATAGTACCTAGACCATAGTACCCAGTCCATAGTCCCTAGACCATAGTACCCAGTCCATAGTACCTAGACCATAGTACCCAGTCCATAGTACCTAGACCATAGTACCCAGTCCATAGTACCTAGACCATAGTACCTAGTCCATAGTACCTAGACCTGAACAGAGCATTACTCAGCCAGCCAACCTCTGCCTCTCTCATAGAACACACCCAGCGCTGGGGAGAAGCATGGACTGGCCCTTCTTCCTGGAGTCCTTTCAGCCACTGGAGAGAAGATAGTGTGACTGGGCTCATTCCATCATGCTATTGGGGATCTGGGCTGACTGCCCAGCATCCCTGGGGTATACAGGTGGAGAATGTAGTCCCATCCACTTTTTCTGGATGAAAATCCTCCAGTGTTTGCAAAGCATAGCTGACATCCTCCTGTCTCAGTGCTGGACCATTTTCTGGGGTTGTGTCAGTGGAGACAGAAGTCCCATCCACTTTCACAGGAACTCCATCTTCTGTTAGTTGAGGGTAGAGGCCAGCAGCACTCTGCACTGTTGCCAGCCCTTCTGCTGGGTTGCTGGCATCATTCTGGGGTGCCATCTGTTGCTGGGAAGGGAAGCCAGCTGCTTCATCTCCCTTACCCTCATTTGGCTGCTGGGACGACATGTCTCTGGTAGAGCTGCACAATCAATCATTAAAAAATCGTGATCTCGATTTACCCCTCTGACGATCTCTCCTGCTGAGTTTGCCGATTCTTTCACATAAACAAGTGGAGAGATTATCTACTCACTCAGCTGTCAAAAGAAAGCATCTGGGTAGTCTGCCAAGTTTATAACTTGAAACATTGTAACTAACGCTTCCTTCTTAGATCAAAGGGATAGAACTTCTGTGTAAATAAATAATCTGGGCAGTCTGCCAAGTTTTCAACAACGTGTAAATGCAGGAAGTTTAACCACTTAAAGTCTAAATCTTTTTCTGACACTTCTTTCTTACGTTAAAATCAATATTTTTTGCTAGAAAATTACTTGGAACCCCCAAACATTATATATATTTTAGCAGAGACCCTAGGGAATAAAATGGACATTGCTGCAATATTTTATGTCACACTGTATTTGCCCAGCGGTCTTTCAAATGCAATTTTTTGGGGGAAAATATACACTTCAATGAATAAAAAAAAAAAGAAAACGAAACAGTAAAGTTAGCCCAATTTTTTTTTGTTTTAATGTGAAAGATGATGTTACGCCGCGAGAATCGTGATCTATCTTCTAAGCAAAAAAATTGTGATTCTCATTTTAGCCAGAATCGTGCAGCTCTAGTCTCTGGTACTGTCTCCCAGGTGCAGGGATCCTTGCTGGGGAGCCACAACACACTACCCGCAGTGCAACCATTACCATATTCCAGCTAAACCAGGTTAACTGGAATACACCAGAGGGACAAATACCACAGATGAGTCCCAAACCCTCCCCTATCGTAGTTTTCCGTACCACCATCAAAGAACAACAACCGCCACAGCCTTGAGTGCCACGCCACACCCTCAAAGCACGCTGAATCCCATCCTGCAGTCAGAGGGACCATAAATCAATACCCACCGCAGACAGGTGAACCCCGTCCCCCCGGAGGCACAGCCATGTTTCTTTATCCAGTTCCATATGTCAGATGACAAGGCCCCCATTACGAACAATGAATCTGCTCACAACCTTGTTTACTTTTTTGCGGGCCTTGTTGATCCTCTCCACTGACCTCACCATGCTCCAAGTCATCTGGGCAATGATGTCGGACCACAGGACAGGCATGTCGGGAAAAGCCGTGTGGAGCTGCAGGAAATAAAGGGTCTGGAGGATCTTAGTTATGAGGAAAGGTTGTGAGCACTGAACTTTTTCTCTCTGGAGAAGAGACGCTTGAGAGGGGATATGATTTCAATTTACAAATACTGTACTGGTGACCCCACAATAGGGAGAAAACTTTTTCGCAGAAGAGAGTTTAATAAGACACGTGGCCACTCATTACAATTAGAAGAAAAGAGGTTTAACCTTAAACTACATAGAGGGTTCTTTACTGTAAGAGCGGCAAGGATGTGGAATTCCCTTCCACAGGCGGTGGTCTCAGCGGGGAGCATTGATAGCTTCAAGAAACTATTAGATAATCACCTGAATGACCGCAATATACAGGGATATACAATGTAATACTGACACATAATCACACACATAGGTTGGACTTGATGGACTTGTGTCTTTTTTCAACCTCACTTACTATGTAACTATGTAACTAAATCAAACTTGATATCCACAATGAGCTCCCTGATAAACCTAACTCCCAGATCATTCCCACCGACATGGAGCACCAGAAAATCAGAAGTAAGGTCCAGGCGCGCAAAACGATGCACTTCAGGCACAACCCTGCTCCACATCATACCCGGTACCCCCAACCAGCGGATACAAGCCTCCCACCTAGAAATGCCCAGCTGCCTGCCATTAGGCCTAACATCAGCTCACCTGGCCCCCCAAAACACATATGAGTGTTCCATTATCCAGACGAGGCACATCTGCTCGCCACCTGAAAGAAAAAAAACAAAACACCACAGAGTAACACACAGATGCCCCCCTCCAACCTCATTTAATCTGTCAACAGCTGCGGATGAACGTAGATACGAAATCTCCTGGAGTCCCATCTACCAATCCGCTTAACAGCTGCCTCATGCAGCCCACACCAAGCGGTCTCTGTGGCCTCCCCGATATGGAAGGAGTGCGAGGCGTACTGTTTGCCATCTAAACCGGAGACTCTTCCGGAAAACGGGAACAAACTGGAATTTAGATAGAGGAGACCCATCAACATGCAACAAAAATGACCCAGCCATGACCTGGTGTAAAGTGAGGAACTTTTTTACTGCTACCACCGGGCACAATGGAGAACCCGGCAGTGAAAACAGCTGCACTTGTGCGCCCTTGCCTAACTGATCAGTCTTTGACCTGCATAGCAGCAACTGGACGCTGTTTTCCCCGCAAACTACATCCTGAGCCGACATACCCCCATGAACTCGTCTAGATGGGCTGACCAGTTTGCCAATCTGAAAGGCTCCAAAGAAGGCAAGATAAAATGCCGCTTTAAACAAGGAGACCTCATAAGCTGTTGAACACAACAAGCCCAACTGAGCAAAAATGGCCTGTAGATTTGCAAAGGACACAGGACACCGAGCATCCTTGCACTTATGCTACCCTTTAAGAGCCTGTCGAACCCAAAAATCTCTGGTGAAATTGCAACAGCCTTGCAACTTTAAGAACGCTAAACCTGCCAGTTTCCACTCAATGGAAGACACCGACACCCCCTGCTCCAGGTTCCTGGAAACAAAGTAAAGGACCATTAGCCTTACATCTGGGCCAGCCGGGTCCACCCTGGTCAGTCAAACCAATCCCAACCATTCCCGCCATACCTTGGCGTAGACCGCCCACATAGCCTCACTCACCGACCGTCTGTTCCATCCTGCGATGGCCCCAAGGCAATCTCCCACAGCCATTCGGGACAAAGGACCCCCTGTTGATCCGCTGCCAGTGCCAGCTCTCGGAGATCGGAAATCGAGACAAGGAGTCAGCCAAAGTATTGTTGACCCCAGGAAGGTGTACAGCATACAGAAAAATATTCAACTGAAGGCAATGCAGAACCATGAGTCATAGAAGCCGCACCACAGGTTGTGATGACGCCGAAATGCTGTTAATGACTTGAACCACCCCCAGGTTGTCACAATTAAGCCGTACTTTCAAATTCCGAAATGACTCACCCCATATTTCCATAGCCAGCACCACCGGAAAAAGTTCCAGGAGCACCAAGTTACGGAGAAGGCCTGTATCTGACCACAAATGCGGCTAAGGCTCCACACTCCAATGACACTAGTAAAAGGCCCCGTCGAACCGGCCGCGTCCGTGAACAGATCCAAGTCAAAGTTGCTCACCGGCCCCCGACATACAAACTGACTTCCCATTATAGATTTCCAAAAATCTGTGCCACACCCTCAAGTCCTCTCGATGTTCCCTCGTGAGACGGATAAAATGAGTGGGAGACCGTACACCAGCGGTGGCAGCCGACAGCCAGGATCCCACCCATGAATCTCCGCCTTGAGGGCCATCAGCTTATCCTCCGGCAGGCGACATTCCATGGCACAGGAGTCCAGAACTATACCTAGGAACCTAAGAGTGGTAGCCGGGCCCTCCGTTTTATGGTAGTCGGGCCCAATCGACCCGCAATGTGCTGCAGCGTGGATAGGAGAACTGCACATCTGCTAGAGGAAGGTGGCCCCTCGCAGAGGAAATCAGCCAAATAATGAATGATGGAATTCAGTCCCGAGATTTTTCCGAACAACCCATTCGACAAAAGGATCAGAAAATGGAGCAGCCTATGGGGCCTCAGAACCCATGTAATTCATATGTGTTCGGGTTTAAAGGGATGAGGTGACAACTCTAGTTATAACCCCTGTCAGATTTTTTATTCTTGTCATCAGTTTTCCATTCCCTTCACTTCCTGTCCCATCGCTAAAACAGGAAGTGAGAAGAAATTCCTCCAAAGTGAGGGAATCCCAGCGTGTCACCAGAACTAGTGTCCCAATTGGATGTTTCCCCCTCTATTCCTGTTCTGTTGACAACTCAACATGTGGAATTTTCTATTACTTTCACTTTCAATCTTCACTGTAAACAGAAGAAATAGAGAGGATGAATCTCCCTAATGTGGGCACAGACAGCAATAAAAAACTGACAGGGGTTCTAATCCATCTCCCCTCCATCCAGAACTAGGAGAAAAAGTTTTGCCTGTAATTACAGTTTAAGGATATAAAGCACATGGCTGTCTTCACACAGACATCCCAACCTGCAAAAACTCATTTCAGGGAGGTGGCGCTTTGCGCCCGCATCTCCCAACCCCACCCCCCTGTGCGGCAAAAGGCAAAATATTTTTTAAATCACCTTTTTAATATTTTTCCACAGTGCTTCTGGGGAAGGGGGTGGGTGGTATGTGGCAGTGGATGGTGTTATTATTTTTAATAATTGATATTTTTTAAATTGAATTTGTTTCTTAATTTTTTTTTCACAATGCTTTTTGGGGGGAGGGGGTTGGGGCAGTGGACAGTGTTGGTAGGGCAGGGGAGAGCAGTGTCAGTAATTTTTTCTTTTTTTTACACTTTTTAATTTTTTTAGAATTTCTTTACAATTTTTTTTATATTTTTTGGGAGGCTTTGGTGAGATGTCAGCATATACACTTGTTATTTTTTTTACTTCAAAAGCAGGTTTTATATATATATCTGCTCTAAAATAAAGTAAAAAACATAACATATAAACAAACAGTGTGTATATGTGTATGTATGTATGTATATATATATATATATATATATATATATATATATATATATATATATATATATTATATTTTATCCTATGCTGTAAGGAGGTGTTTTTCTTGGGAAAACGGAGACTCAACGCAAGAAGAACATTTGTTCTCTAGCGTTTGAGAATTCTCCCATTAAAATCAATGCAATTTGGTCCACCATAAAATGGCCACCAGCCGGAGCCCTAATTACAAGGACAGATTGTTTAGTGTTGATGGGGATGCTAGGAGCGGAAGCTTTTTGCAGAGACGTCTGCGGGGACAGAGTCGGTCTTCACAGCTGTAGCCTGCACCGATCATTTCCGGGAGATCGGGAGGCGCTTGCGGGTGTGCGGGAGCCGCCGCAGAAATGCGGGACTCTCCCGCTCCTCGCGGAATAATTGAGATATCCGCTTCACATCATGAGACATTTCTCAGGGCCGCAGCTCTTCTGAGCGCCACAAGGTGGTGATCTCACTTCTATCCAGACAGGAAGTTTCTATAGAAGACAGGAAGTGATGTCAGGTACAGACAGGAAGTCTCTATGGAAGACAGGAAGTGATGTCAGCCAAAGACAGAGCTAGTCAGGTGTGAGGTAAGTCAGGAGGCGGTATATATGAATGTCAGGTGTGTAGGACTCCCAAAGTTTTGTATCATGAACAACTTTCTCAGTGAAGCTGAATAATATATCACATTTTATATAAATCAAATATTAGATCTGAATGTAGCCATGGTGTTAGCACTACTGACAAACAATCCGCCAAATCACCGCACTGCCAGACTTCATGCATCCTTTCCAGAGACAATGAACAGTCCTTTGCAAGCTTTGTTTTTGTTGTTTTATTGGGGGGTAGAACTTGGATAGGGATTGGGATATGGGATGCCCATAGAATTTACAGATTTCAGTATACTTTGATCATAGTTAGAGCCTGAAGATTGAATGTGAACACTTGACAGAAATCTTCTCCTGCAGCTCCCTGCAGACTTACCCCCTCTGCATCTCCATGCAGACTATTGCTCCCTGCACCTCCATGCAGACTATTGCCCCCTGCATCTCCATGCAGACTATTGCTCCCTGCATCTCCATGCAGACTATTGCTCCCTGCACCTCCATGCAGACTATTGCTCCCTGCATCTCCATGCAGACTATTGCCCCCTGCATCTCCATGCAGACTATTGCTCCCTGCATCTCCATGCAGACTATTGCCCCCTGCATCTCCATGTAGACTATTGCTCCCTGTATCTCCATGCAGACTATTGCCCCCTGCATCTCCATGCAGACTATTGCTCCCTGCATCTCCATGCAGACTATTGCTCCCTGCATCTCCATGCAGACTATTGCCCCCTGTATCTCCATGCAGACTATTGCCCCCTGTATCTCCCTGCAGACTATTGCTCCCTGCATCTCCATGCAGACTATTGCTCCCTGCATCTCCATGTAGACTATTGCTCCCTGCATCTCCATGCAGACTATTGCCCCCTGTATCTCCCTGCAGACTATTGCTCCCTGCATCTCCACCATGCAGACTATTGCTCCTAAGGGGACATACTAAAAGGAATGACAGAATGGAATGTCCATAGAGAATAATGGAAAAAAAATTCTATTTCTGACAGACTCTTTAGACATATCATCAATGTCTTTTTTTAAAACCTCCTTTTAAATAGCAGTGGCCATGTGTAATATTGAGATTAGGGGGGATTATTGTTGTTTTTTATGGCATAACAAAGGGGAATGAAGAATGGAATGCCCATAGAGTATAATGGGAAGTAAAATCTAAACTCATTTGCAGGCAAATCTGAGAGACGTAGCAATTTATCCTTTCCCACAGCTGTTCTTCAAGTAGAATAGCAGATTGTAAGATTGAGATTATTTGAGATTACAGCTGTTTTCTATGGAATGACAGATCAATAGTAGAAAGGAATGTCCATAGAGTATAATGGGAAGGTGAGATGTGACCTGGAGTCAGAACCATTGGTCATATCAGATCAATCTTTAGCAGACATACTCTCTATGTTCAGTGATGATGTCCAAATTTCACATTAAGTGGGATTATTATTGTTTTCTATGGAATGACCAACATATGACAGAAGGGAATGCCCATAGAGTATAATGGGAAGTAAAATAGAAACTCATTTGCAGGCAAATCTGAGAGACGTAGCAATTTATCCTTCACCACAGCTGTTCCTCAAGTAGAGTAGCAGATTATAAGATTGAGATTATTTGGGATTACAGCTGTTTTCTACGGAATGACAAACATATGACAGAAAGGAATACCCATAGAGTATAATGAGAAGCAAGATGTGACCTGGAGTCAGAACCATTGGTCATATCAGATCAATCTTTAGCAGACATACTCTCTATTAGGGATGAGCTTCGAGTTCGAGTCGAACATCGGCTGTTCGCAAGTTCGCCGAACAGCGAACAATTTGGGGTATTCGCGGCAAATTAGAATGCCGTGGAACACCCTTTAAAAGTCTATGGGAGAAATCAAAAGTGCTAATTTTAAAGGCTTATATGCAAGTTATTGTCATAAAAAGTGTTTGGGGACCTGGGTCCTGCCCCAGGGGACATGGATCAATGCAAAAAAAAGTTTTAAAAATGGCCGTTTTTTCGGGAACATTGATTTTAATAATGCTTAAAGTGAAACAATAAAAGTGTAATATCCCTTTAAATTTCGTAGCTGGGGGGTGTCTATAGTATGCCTGTAAAGGGGCGCATGTTTCCCGTGTTTAGAACAGTCTGACAGCAAAATGACATTTCAAAGGAAAAAAAGTCATTTAAAACTACTCGCGGCTATTAATGCATTGCCGGTCTGACAATACACATAAAAATTCATTGATAAAAACGGCATGGGAATTCCCCACAGGGGAACCCCCGAACCAAAATTTAAAAAAAAAAAATGACGTGGGGGGTCCCCCTAAATTCCATACCAGGCCCTTCAGGCCTGGTATGGATATTAAGGGGAACCCCGGCCAAAATTTAAAAAAAAAGACGTGGGGGGTCCCCCTAAATTCCATACCCCAAAGCACCCTCCCAATGTTGAGGGCCTGGTACGGTTCAGGAGGGGGGGGCTGCCAGGTTGCATGCTCGGATAAGGGTCTGGTATGGAATTTAGGGGGACCCCCCACGTCATTAAAAAAAAATGTATTTTTTTTGTTTCTGTTATAAAATTTTGATAGCAATTTTTCTTCATACATTTTGGCACAAATTTATACTGCTGCATATCTTTGGTAAAAATAAACCTAATCGGTGTATATAATTAGGTCTGTGTGAAAGTTATGGAGTACACAAGCTATGGTACCAATCTCTAAAAATTTATCACACCTAATGTACTGATGGCCTATCTCATTTCTTGAGAACCTAACAAGCCAAGACAGTACCAATACCCCCCAAATGGCCCATTTTTGGAAAATAGACAGTCCAAGATATTTAGTAAAAGGCATGGTGAGTTTTTAGAAGTTGTCAATTTTTCCCAAAATTCTTTGTAAAATCAAGGTTTTTTTTTTTTCAGTTTTTTTTTTTCACAAAATTACATTGTTAGCAGGTTATTTATCAAACACAGCATATGTATACCACAAATCACACACCAAAATACATTCTGCTACTCTTTCTGAGTATGATGATACCACATGTGTGAGACTTTTACACAGCGTGACCACATACAGAGGCCCAACATGCATGGAGCACCTTTAGGCATTATAGGAGCATAAATTACTCATAATTTCCTGTCAATATCTCTTGCACTTTTAAAAGCCCTGGAGCACCAGGACAATAGAAATGCCCCAAAAATAACCCCAATTTTGAAAGAAAACACCCCAAAGTATGTTCTAGGAGGCATAATAAGTCTTTTGAACATGTAATTTTTTTGTTGAAAATTTGAAAACAACATGAAAACGCATTTTTTTATTTTTTTTTAACAAAGTTGTCCATTTATACAATATTTCTAACACATAGCATGTACATAGCAAAAATAACACCACAGATTCTCCTACTCCTCCTGAGTATAGCAATACCACATGTGGGAGACTTTCCCACAGCCTGGCCACATACAGAGGCCCAACATGCAGGGAGCACTGTCAGGTGTTCTAGGGGCATACATTTCAAATCTAATTTGACTACCTATTACACTTTTGGGAGGCACTGTAGTGGCATGGATAAGAACTGATGTGGCATGGATGAGCATGAATGGGGATGGATGAGCAGTGGATAGGGATGACTGAGCATGGTTGAGCCATGAATGTGGATGCCTAAACATGGATGGGATGACTGGGCATGAATGGGTATGGCTGGTTAGGGCTGTGTATGGCTGAGTATGGATGGGATGGCTTAGTAAGGCTGAGTATAGTTGGGTATTGCTGGGTATGGCTGAGTATGGATGGGGGTGGATGGGATACCTGAGCATGGATGGGTGGATGAATGCTGCAATGGGCACAGAGCAGCGCTGTGGGAACTACAGATCCAGCCCACATCGCTGCTGCACCCGATCTCTCCCCTCTCCGTTCACACTGTGCCGATCAGTACAGAGAGGGGAGAGAGAAACTGGATATGACGCCGGTTTGTTTACAAGTGATTGCTCTGTCATTTGTCGGAGCAATCACGTGGTAAACGGCTGCTGTCAGCCGTGATCCGTGATGCGCCGGGTCCGGTCATGGATACTCCTGTGTGTGCGCCTGCGATTCTGGGAGGACATCATAGTAGGCCCTCCCTGAGTTATCGAGTCACGCTGTAGCCATCATTTGGCAATAGTGAGATTGTTAAAGGGTTAAATCAAGGTGTGACACTTATGCATTGTAGCCAGAATACTTCTTTTAAGATTGCATCCAATAGGGACCTCCTCAATTTTGCAAAAAACACACATCAAAAAAATTGAAGATGCAATCCCAATCTTTGCAATATTCTCTTTAAAGTGGTGGTATACCTTTATTTTTAACTTTTGCCTACAGGTAAGCCTATAATAAGGCTTACCTGTAGGTAAAAAAAATATCTCCTAAACCTGTAAGGTTTAGGAGATATTCCCCTCGCAATGAGCCGCTGACTGCAGTGGCGCATGCGCACAGGGGATTCTCGGCTGACAGCCCGGCAAACTCCGGAGCTTGCCGGGAGTGACGACATCGCGGCTCCGGCCACTCACAGCGCCGGAGCCGCGATACCCGGAAGACACGCTGAGGGGAGATGCGGTGCATACTAGCTCATTATGCCTTTTCCCTTGCGGGTGTAGAAAAAAAAAAAAAAAGACAGCGGGTATACAACCGCTTTAATTGAAATATTCATATACATTGCAGGTAATCTGAGATCAGCGACTGCACAGTTTCGACCATAACATGTTCTTCATCAAGCAGCACGTGTATAAAAAAACTGTCTTAAATAAAGGCAAAGCCTTTAAATGAGGCTGTTGTCTCAGATGGAATATATGTCCCTTTTAAATAGCTATATCTTTCAGGTTTGCCTGCAAAAGAGTTGATATATTTTATACTTTATGGGCATTTCCTTCTTTCATTCCTTAGAAAACAATTATAACCCAATTTGTCTTGATTTTAAATATTGCCACTGAATTTGGAGAGTATATCTGCTAAAGATTTATTTGAAATGTTGAATGGTTGTGACTCCAGGTCACATCTTACTTCCCATTATAGTCTATGGGTATTCCTTTCTATCATTTATCTGTCATTCCATAGAAAACGACTGTAATCCCAAATAATCTCAATTTTAGAATCTGCTATTCTACTTGAGGAACAGCTGTGGGAAAGGTGAAGTTGCTATGTCTCTCAGATTTGCCTACAAACAAGTTTATATTTTTTCTTCCCATTATACTCTATGGGCATTCCCTTCTGTCATTCACTTTTGTCATTCCATAGAAAACAATAATAATCCTGCTTCTTCTCAATTTTGAACATGACCACTAAACATAAAGAGTATGTCTACTAAAGATTGATCTGATATGACCAATGGTTCTGACTCCAGATCACATCTTGCTTCCCATTATACTCTATGGCAGTGGTTCTCAACTCCTGTTCCCAGGACCCACTAACAGGCCAGATTTTAAGCATTACCTTGGAATAGAACCTAGAATATTTTAATCACTGAGCAGCAAATGATATCACCTGTGATGTATTTCAGTTATCCTGCAAAACTGGCCTGTAAGTGGGCCCTGAGGACAGGAGTTGAGAACCACTGCTCTATGGGCATTCCTTTCTATTATTTATCTGTCATTCCTTTAGAAAAAAGCTGTAATCCCCGAAAAATCTCAATTTTACAATCTGCTACTCTACCCGAGGAACAGCTGTGGGAAAGGACAAACTGCTATGTCTCTCAAATTTGCCTGCAAATGAGTTTAGATTTTACTTCCCATTATACTCTATAGGAATTCCATTCTGTCATATGTTGGTCATTCCATAGAAAACAATAATAATCCCGCTTAATGTCAAATTTGGACATCATCACTGGACATAGAGAGTATGTCTGCTAAAAATTGATCTGATATGAGCAATGGTTCTGACTCCAGGTCACATCTTGCTTCCCATTATACTCTATGGGCATTCCTTTCTATTATTGATCTGTCATTCCATAGAAAACAGCTGTAATCTCAAATAATCTCAATCTTATAATCTGCTACTCTACTTGAGGAACAGCTGTGGTGAAGGATAAGTTGCTACGTCTCTCAGATTTGCCTGCAAATGAGTTTAGATTTTACTTCCCATTATACTCTATGGGCATTCCCTTCTGTCATGCCATAAAAAACAACAATAATCCCACCTAATCTCAATATTAAATATGGCCACTGATATTTAAAAGTAGGTTTAAAAAAAAAAATGATATGTCTAAAGAGTCTGTCACAAACTGAATTTTTTTTTTTAATTATTCTCTATGGGCATTCCACTTTGTTCCATTATTCTCTATGGGCATTCCATTCTGTCATTCCTTTTAGTATGTCCCTTCCTAAGAGTTCTCCATCGGTCACCATGTGAGGGACAGAAACATCACTTTTGACCGTGTAAAAGCAATGGTCTTAGATGTCTTCACTTCCTGCCCAAAACTTGCTTCCTCCTGCACAACTTGTAATTACATTTGAGATATAACACATCTTCTTCTAATGGGTATGTAGAACTGACTCTGAATAAATCCCCTACTCCCTCAAATTTCTCCCCAGCACAACTTCTCCCCCACATATCCCCCCTCCCAACACAAATCCCCCCCCCCCAAATCACCCCTCTTAGCACAAATCTCCCACCATCACCCTCCAAGTGTTCTATCATGTGACACGTCAGAGCCAAGTAGAAGCCGAGGAGAAGCTTCCCTCAGCTCTAAAGTCTGTGACAGGCTAAAGCTAAGCAAAAATAGTTCTGAGGCCAAATAGACTTTTCATGGAGAGCGTAACCTCTGATCAAGCAGGTAGGACAGGATATAACAGGAGAGCGAGGTGCGAGAAATCCAACAAACACAAAGTAACCAAATCTACATGTGCTACTGGGGACAACCTGCCTATTAACCCCCTTATACACCCATCCTAATATTGTACAACCAATACTGTCCAGATAATTCTCCACTATCCTTCTACAGAGGAAGCCGCAGAGATCACATAACATCACTGAGGATGGAGGAGGACCAGAGTCACATGTCTGAGAGGATACTAAACCTCACCCTGGAGATCATCTACCTGCTGACCGGACAGGTGAGGAGGATTCTGGGAGGTCACATGACATCACTCTTATCTCTATTAATAAAACACAGACCTGACCGGAGAGGTGAGGAGGATTCTGCGAGGTCACATGACATCACTCTTATCTCTATTAATAAAACACAGACCTGACCGGACAGGTGAGGAGGATTCTGGGAGGTCACATGACATCACTCTTATCTCTATTAATAAAACACAGACCTGACCGGAGAGGTGAGGAGGATTCTGCGAGGTCACATGACATCACTCTTATCTCTATTAATAAAACACAGACCTGACCGGACAGGTGAGGAGGATTCTGGGAGGTCACATGACATCACTCTTATCTCTATTAATAAAACACAGACCTGACCGGAGAGGTGAGGAGGATTCTGGGAGGTCACATGACATCACTCTTATCTCTATTAATAAAACACAGACCTGACCGGAGAGGTGAGGGGGATTCTGGGAGGTCACATGACATCACTCTTATCTCTATTAATAAAACACAGACCTGACCGGAGAGGTGAGGAGGATTCTGGGAGGTCACATGACATCACTCTTATCTCTATTAATAAAACACAGACCTGACCGGAGAGGTGAGGGGGATTCTGGGAGGTCACATGACATCACTCTTATCTCTATTAATAAATCACAGACCTGACCGGAGAGGTGAGGAGGATTCTGGGAGGTCACATGACATCACTCTTATCTCTATTAATAAATCACAGACCTGACCGGAGAGGTGAGGAGGATTCTGCGAGGTCACATGACATCATTCTTATCTCTATTAACCACTTCCGGACCGCCGCACGACGATGTAAATCCAAACTTTGGCGGCGGATATCGTTGTTATGGCAGCAGCTAGCTGCCATAACCCCGGGATCCCTGTTTTCGTGCGGCGGCCGGCTTTCAGATAAAAGTGGTCACTTTTATCGGTGGCGGGAGAGGGCCGCCCCCCTTCCGCCGCGATCCGGTGCCCTCCGCCGCTTACCAGAGCCGTTGGTAGCGGCGGAAGCGATCGCGTCCTTCTCCGTGCTGTGCCTGGAGACGAGTGAACCTAAGATGGCGCCCACTCGTCTCCATGACACTGCTGGGCGTCAAAACGTCACTTCCGTCCACGCCTCTTAAAGGCATATTTTTTTCAATGTCATTTTTTTAAATGACTTTTTTTTTTTATTATTGCATTTTAGTGTAAATATGAGATGTGACGTCTTTTTGACCCCCCAGATCTCATATCTAAAAGGACCTGTCATGCTTTTTTTTCTATTACAAGGGATGTTTACATTCCTTGTAATAGGAATAAAAGTGACACATTTTTTTTTTAAAACAGTGTAAAAATAAATAAAATAATGTAAAATAAATAATAAATAAAATTTTTTTTTTTAAACCCCTGTCCCAACGAGCTCGCGCGCAGAAGAGAACGCATACGCGAGTAGCGCCCGCATATGAAAACGCCGGTCAAACCACACATGTGAGGTATCGCTGCGACCGGTAGAGCAAGAGCAATAATTTTAGCCCTAGACCTCCTCTGTACCGCAAAATATGCAACCTGTAGAATTTTTTAAACGTCGCCTATGGAGATTTTTGAGGGTAAAAGTTTGACGCCATTCCACGAGCGGGCGCAATCTTGAAGCGTGACATGTTGGGTATCAATTTATTTGGTGTAACATTATATTTCACAATATAAAAAAAAACTGGGCTAACTTTACTGTTTTATTTTTTTATTCAACAAAGTGAATTTTTTCCAAAAAAAGTGCGCTTACAAGACCGCTGCGCAAATATGGTGCAAAAAAAAGTATTGCAAGGACCGCCATTTTATTCTCTAGGGTGTTAGAAGAAAAACCATATATAATGTTTGGGGGTTCTAAGTAATTTTCTAGCAAAAAAAACTGTTTTAACCATGTAAACACCTAAAATCCAAAATGAGGCTGGTCCTTAAGTGGTTAATAAAACACAGACCAGGAGAGGAGGATTCTGGGAGGTCACATGACATCACTCTTATCTCTATTAATAAAACACAGACCTGACCGGAGAGGTGAGGAGGATTCTGGGAGGTCACATGACATCACTCTTATCTCTATTAATAAAACACAGAGCTGACCGTAGAGGTGAGGAGGATTCTGGGAGGTCACATGACATCACTCTTATCTCTATTAATAAAACACAGAGCTGACCGTAGAGGTGAGGAGGATTCTGGGAGGTCACATGACATCACTCTTATCTCTATTAATAAAACACAGAGCTGACCGTAGAGGTGAGGAGGATTCTGGGAGGTCACATGACATCACTCTTATCTCTATTAATAAAACACAGACCTGACCGGAGAGGTGAGGGGGATTCTGGGAGGTCACATGACATCACTCTTATCTCTATTAATAAAACACAGACCTGATCGGAGAGGTGAGGAGGATTCTGGGAAGTCACATGACATCACTCTTATCTCTATTAATAAAACACAGACCTGACCGGAGAGGTGAGGAGGATTCTGGGAGGTCACATGACATCACTCTTATCTCTATTAATAAAACACAGACCTGACCAGAGGGGTGAGGAGGATTCTGGGAGGTCACATGACATCACTCTTATCTCTATTAATAAAACACAGACCTGACCGGAGAGGTGAGGAGGATTCTGGGAGGTCACATGACATCACTCTTATCTCTATTAATAAAACACAGACCTGACCGGAGAGGTGAGGAGGATTCTGGGAGGTCACATGACATCACTCTTATCTCTATTAATAAAACACAGACCTGACCGGAGAGGTGAGGGGGATTCTGGGAGGTCACGTGACATCACTCTTATCTCTATTAATAAAACACAGACCTGACCGGAGAGGTGAGGAGGATTCTGGGAGGTCACATGACATCACTCTTATCTCTATTAATAAAACACAGACCTGACCGGAGAGGTGAGGAGGATTCTGGGAGGTCACATGACATCACTCTTATCTTTATTAATAAAACACAGACCTGACCGGAGAGGTGAGGGGGATTCTGGGAGGTCACATGACATCACTCCTCTATTAATAAAACACAGACCTGACCGGAGAGGTGAGGGGGATTCTGGGAGGTCACATGACATCACTCTTATCTTTATTAATAAAACACAGACCTGACCGGAGAGGTGAGGAGGATTCTGGGAGGTCACATGACATCACTCTTATCTCTATTAATAAAACACAGACCTGACCGGAGAGGTGAGGGGGATTCTGGGAGGTCACATGACATCACTCTTATCTCTATTAATAAAACACAGACCTGACCGGAGAGGTGAGAAGGATTCTGGGAGGTCACATGACATCACTCTTATCTCTATTAATAAAACACAGACCTGACCGGAGAGGTGAGGAGGATTCTGGGAATGTCACATGATATCGTTAAAAAGAAATAAAAAAACGGGGGAAGAAACTGCGCTAAGGTAAAAGAAAACAAATAAACATGTGTACCCAATCTCAGAAAGTACTAGTGAAATACCGTGTGAAAAATTATATGGGAAAAAACTATACAAGCAGCAATTCTCCTGCACAACATAAATACAGTGATCAAAATGGAAAAATATAGAATCGCGCTACATATGAATATAATGTATGGAATACATGCACACTCGCACACTAACCCAATATTAAAATTGTGATAACATACCGTGTATACTCGAGTATAAGTCGAGGCCCTAGTTTACCACAAAAAAATGGGAAAAACTTATTGACCCGAGTATAAGACGAGGGTGAGAAATGCACAGCTACTGTAAGTGGAAAAGAGGGTCAACAATGCCAATTTGCAGCATCACTGTTCCCATTTTCATGCCTCACTGTGCCCATTTGCAGCCATAGGTCCCCTGAACTTCAAACTCGGTAGTTAAGGGTTCCTAGATGCCCCCTAGCTGCAGCCAAAATTTGGGGTCTCTGAACCCAAAGGGTCCCGAAAAGACATTGCTGCAGATGGACACAGTTGACCGAATTTGGGGCCCCGTATCTCGGGGCCACTTAGTGCTAAGAACCCAAAATTTGGTGTGCAAACCCAGTGGAACTAGCACCATACAATTTCCAAAGCTGGAGTTTCTGGCACCAAGTGGCCCTGAGATACAGGGCCCCAAATATCAGTTCAGAAAATGTCAAGCACTTTTTTGCAGCAGAGAATGACATTTTCCGAACCGGGTTTGGGGCCCCGTATCTCAGGGCCACTTAGTGCTAGGAACCCCAGCTTTGGATGTATTATGGTACCAGTTCCACTGAGTTTGCACACCAAATTTGGGGTTCCTAGAACCAAGTGGCCCTGAGATATGGGGCCCCAAAGTCGGTTCAGAAAATGTCAAGCACTTTTCTGCAGCAGAGAATGACATTTTCCGAACCGATTTTGGGGCCCCGTATCTCGGGGCCACTTAGTGCTAGGAACCTCAGCTTTGGATATGTTGTGGTACCAGTTCCACTGGGTTTGTACACCAAATTTGGGGTTCCTAGCACTAAGTGGCCCTGAGATACGGGGCCCCAAATTCGGTTCGGAAAATGATATTTTTTGCTGCAGAAAAATGCTTGACTCGAGTATAAGTCGAGGGGGGCACTTTCAGCACAAAAAAATGTGCTGAAAAATTTGACTTATACTCGAGTATATACGGTACTCATATATGTATGACCATAAATGGTGTGGACAAAAATTGTCATATCATGGCACCAAAACAAAAATTGAATAATGATTAATTCAATAAACAATTAACTCAATAAACGTGTAAAAAGAGTGTCCAAAGATAAACCTAGGATGACGATATCACCCGTGAACTATGAAAGTTGAATTAAAGTGATGATCAAGTCCATCCATATAGTGTGGAATTTTCGATGTTATGTGGAAAACTTGTGTATAATCCAACACCAATAAATAGAGGGTTGCTGCTTACCAGAAGCCCGTGATCCCCCACTACAGAGGATCAAGGGAAGCCTGTGTTAGGAAATGCCCTCCATTGCATGTCAGATGCAGCCAAAGACCTGGATTCATTAGTGATGATAATACAGTCTCCAAGAACGCCAAACGGAGCTCATTATACTTCAAATATCATCATAACATTTCCCAGCTCGTAGGTGGATATGCATGGCATGTAAAGATATAAAAGGCTCCAATAGTGTAAAACCTTTAAATTTTATTGAGATATTAAAAACACAATATTACACTCACATTTGTACAGTAGAAAAAGCGCCTGTACGTCTGGTGCGCCGGCCGGTAAGCACTCAGACAAGTCCGTCCTACTGGAATCATCAACAGCGATACGAGGTGACGCAAGCGCGTCGCTCCGCCCTACGCATTTCGTAATAGAATTACATCGTCCAGGGGCACGGGCGGCGCGCTGCAACACCTCCCTATATACCATGGCAACCCAACCAAGCCTCGTTCTGAGCCCCAGTCTGCCGACGGACATGCGCAGTGGCACTAAGGAGACTAAAACGATCCATATACTGCATGAAAACGGGTCAAGATCGGGATCCATGGTAAAATTAAAATCGCCAGATTGATGTTAATAAAAATCAAAACATGCAGGCGACCAATTGGTGACCGAACCATGAAAGGCCGGAACGCAAGAGAAAAGTATATAAAACAAAATCAAAATGTGTAAACATTTATGCTGCCTATCTTCGCCCATCATGGGCGGAAAGAGATTAAATGTTCACACCAGTGTCACCTGTAGCCGCCAGGTCGGACAACGCCTGGTGGTCAAACTGTGAATCACAATTTAGAAACTGCAACCGATGTCCAATAAAAAAATTGTATAGAAAATTCATAACTCCACACATTAAGGTTGCGAAACGCTGAAAACTGTAGAACTTAAAAGCATCTGTACAAATAATGCACAAACCGCAATAGTGGAAACATTTTGGGTACTCACGGCCATCGAAATGTAAATTAAGAAGCCTGGAAATGTAGTGTAAGTGTATATGGGGGTCACACTCTTGATAATATGAGTGACATCCAGTGGGCACATTATGAATGGCAAGGCTCACATTATTCTAGTAAGCCACATTAAAATTATTTGTTGAAATAAATAAAATAAAATAAAGACCCTTATGTTTAAGAGGCATAACACATAAATAAATATGTGTATATACTCGTTTATTCAGTTAATTGTTTATTGAATTAATCATTATTCAATTTTTGTTTTGGTGCCATGATATGACAATTTTTGTCCACACCATTTATGGTCATACATATATGAGTATGTTATCACAATTTTAATATTGGGTTAGTGTGCGAGTTGTGCATTTATTCCATACATGATATTATTGGGTTTTTTTTTTCAATACAGAGATTTCCTCTTGTGAAGTCAGGTGATCATGTGACCATCACAGTGCCTCCATGTGACTCCCTAAAACCTGAGAGACACAACATGCAGAAGATTCTAGAAGTCACCAAGAAGATGACGGAGCTGCTGACAGGAGAGGTGAGGAGGATTCTGGGAATTCTGGGACATTATCCAGTAACAGACAAGGGATGTGTCTGGATGGTGACTGTATCATTGTGTGTGTCAGGTTCCTATAAGGTGTCAGGATGTCACTGTCTATTTCTCCATGGAGGAGTGGGAGTATTTAGAAGGACACAAGGATCTCTACAAGGACGTCATGATGGACAATCAGCCGCCCCTCACATCACCGGGTAAGAGGAGACTTTATTGTAAAGGAGAGAGCAGTACGGAGGGTCCACCTAGATCCCCCATCATCTGATAAACACATAGAAACAATGGGTGTGATGACGTTAGAGTGCCCAAAGCTCTGATATCATCACATCAGGGATTGGATCAGTGATCAAGCCCCTGATGACCTCATCTGTGGTGAGCTTTTTTTGTATATGATTGAAAGGGACAGCTCAGCATATTTTGGAGGAATTCTGTTATACCTCATATCTGGTTATTATGTGAGCAGCTTCCTGATTACTTATTTCATTTGAGGGTGGAATCAGATTATAGTGTTTTGATTTTATATCTGATGATGGGATTGGAGCACAGACTTTTATGTGTTGATAATAATGTGATAACATCCTCAAACTTTGGAACTTTAAACAGAAAGTGATAATGAGGGAGGAGTCAATAACCCAATGATGGTGGTCTTCAGGATCAGTTCAGTCTTCATCTTGGTTGTTCTCCCCCCATCCTCACTCTCTGACCTCTGGTGGGGCTCAGCCCCGCTGTTATTCATGACTAAATCATGGACTAAATCAGGGAGTGCAGGACTTCTTGTGTTGGGAAGATGGCAATGAGTGATGGGGGGTGGGGACACTTATCCTAAAATCCCCTCATCACTGTCACTTCTAGAAAAGACAGTACTCGTTGTTTCCTCACTCTCTGACTAAGGTCCATGAATAAAGAAATGAACTGGTAGGAGATCAGAGGACCCATTTACTAGTTACCTTGAGGGGGGAATTGTAAGATCCTCAGAGACAAAGCTTCCTGATGTGGGCGGAGTCCTGGTTTAGGGCAACCAATCTGCTCATGTCTAGTAATAATCTTTTTATCTCTATTTTAGTAGATGGACGGGAGATGAAGAAAACCTCAGAGGATTGTCTCACTTTGTCTCCAGACTGTGAAGTAGAAGATGAGGACATCACACAGTATAGTCCAGGAGAAAACCCGACTACCTCAAATGTCCATCCGGCACCACACAGTGTAGATGGACCATTGTATTCTTCTAATCCTGAGGAACCTCAGACTGTGAGGGACAGTGCCGGACCATCGTATTCCTCTTATCCTGAGGAACCTCAGACTGTGAGGGACGGTGCCGGACCATCGTATTCCTCCTATCCCGAGGAACCTCACACTGTGAGGGACAGTGCCGGACCATCGTATTCCTCCTCTCCTGAGGAACCTCAGACTGTGAGGGACAGTGCCGGACCATCGTATTCCTCCTCTCCTGAGGAACCTCAGACTGTGAGGGACAGTGCCGGACCATCGTATTCCTCTTATCCTGAGGAACCTCAGACTGTGAGGGACAGTGCCGGACCATCGTATTCCTCCTATCCTGAGGAACCTCAGACTGTGAGGGACAGTGCCGGACCATCGTATTCCTCTTATCCTGAGGAACCTCAGACTGTGAGGGACAGTGCCGGACCATCGTATTCCTCTTATCCTGAGGAACCTCAGACTGTGAGAGACAGTGCCGGACCATCGTATTCCTCCTATCCCGAGGAACCTCAGACTGTGAGGGACAGTGCCGGACCATCGTATTCCTCTTATCCTGAGGAACCTCAGACTGTGAGGGACGGTGCCGGACCATCGTATTCCTCCTATCCTGAGGAACCTCAGACTGTGAGAGACAGTGCCGGACCATCGTATTCCTCCTATCCTGAGGAACCTCAGACTGTGAGAACAGAGAAAAGGTTTTCCTGTGCTGAGTGCGGAAAGTGTTTTCGTTTTAAATGCAGTCTAAATGTGCATAAAAGATCTCACACAGGAGAGAAGCCATATTCCTGTTCTGAGTGCGGGAAATGTTTTTTAACGATGTCCCATCTTTCCATACATCAGAGATCTCACACAGGAGAGAAACCGTATTCCTGTCCTGAGTGCGGGAAATGTTTTTCACAGAAGCCCTATCTTTCCACACATCAGAGATCTCACACAGGAGAGAAGCCGTATTCCTGTTCTGAGTGCGGGAAATGTTTTTTAACGATGTCCCATCTTTCCATACATCAGAGATCTCACACAGGAGAGAAACCTTATTCCTGTTCTGAGTGCGGGAAATGTTTTTCACAGAAGCCCTATCTTTCCACACATCAGAGATCTCACACAGGAGAGAAGCCGTATTCCTGTCCTGAGTGCGGGAAATGTTTTTCAGAGATGTCCAATCTTTCCAAACATCAGAGATCTCACACAGGAGAGAAGCCTTATTCCTGTTCTGAGTGCGGGAAATGTTTTTCAGAGAAGTCCAGTCTTTCCAAACATCAGAGATCTCACACAGGAGAGAAGCCATATTCCTGTCCTGAGTGCGGGAAATGTTTTTCAGAGATGTCCAATCTTTCCAAACATCAGAGATCTCACACAGGGGAGAAGCCGTACTCCTGTCCTAAGTGCGGGAAATGTTTTTCACATAAGTCCAATCTTTCCCAGCATCAGAGATCTCATACAGGGGAGAAGCCGCATTCCTGTCCTGAGTGAGGGAAATGTTTTTTTACAGAAGTTCGGTCTTTCCACACATCTGAGATCTCACATAGGAGACAAAACCTTACTCCTGTCCTGAGTGCGGGAAATGTTTTTCACAGAAGTCCAATCTTTCCACACATCAGAGGTCTCACACGGGGGAGAAGCCGTATTCCTGTCCTGAGTGAGGGAAATGTTTTTTTTACAGAAGTTCGGTCTTTCCACACATCTGAGATCTCACATGGGGGAGAAGCCGTACTCCTGTCCTGAGTGCGGGAAATGTTTTAAGTTCAATAATTTTTTATTTAAAATTTTTTAAACATAACAGAGAAATAGGATGTTATCTGGGGCTCTTCTGTCCATGCAGTACATGCAGTGTGGGAATTGTCCGGTGCTGCAAGATAGCTGCTCGGAGGTATCCAGGACCAGCTTGGAGCACAAGCGGCTGGCATTGAGGTCCGTTCGTAAGTAGGAGTCGTTTGTAGCTCGGGGACTGCCTGTATGTGCCTGTGTATTTTTCTTGTTGGTTGTGGGTATTCTTCGATGTAGCCTTTTTGGCCTATAGGTTTGAGCTCATGGCTTGCTGCTGCCATGTTGGTTTGATCTAGCCATTACTACAGATGGCGGTATAGGTTCTTGGGAGACCATAATATTCCCTGTGCCTGGTGAGGCCACCTGTGTGGTCATTTCAGTCGGTAAGGAGCCTCATTACTCACTCGGGTGTGTTAAGCATTTGGGAGATTGGACCTATCCTTACCACATTTTCTGGATTAGCATCTTCACCATGTTTATGGACTATTTTTTCTTCTAATTTTTTGCACTGTTTGTGATGGGACTTTATATACATTTATTGTTTCAATATTTATGATGATAAACAGTGTTTGGTTGTCATTTAGTGTTTTATTTAGTTGATTACACCAATTATCACCAATTTGCCCTTTTTTCTGGTGGATTAATTTCTTTTTTGTGGCACTTATTTATGATATGATGATTTCTATATTATCACTATATTAGCACGAATTTATTTATGTAAAGAATATAATTCATTTTATGTTTTTCATTTTTTGATAACTGCTTTAGTTTTCCTTTGTGGGATTATTCACATTATTATTCATTTTATTTTTTTAGCGCTGCATCGTTTCTCTACTACGTGTGTTGGAGTTTTTGTATCTGACTCTTTGATGCTGGCTGCTTTGTTGATTTTGATGTTCACTTTTCTATTATTTTGATTTATATCAATTAGTTTTCTAGCGCAGCGTTAACCCCTTTGGGGTTTTTTTTATACACTATTCTTCGATGCCTAGTGATAGTATGGCTAGTCCCGGATTAACTCGGCTGCTCACAAGGAGGTGGGTGACGACTCGGGTTCTGGAGATTTTAAGAAGTTCAGTTTTAAAAAACAAATAAAAATAATAAATGCACATTTTTTTTTTTTGCAGGTAAAGAGATGTACATTTATTATTTTTTTCTAAGAGCCTGCAGAGCATTGCACCCCACGATCAGCAGATTGTGCGGGTGCAATATCGGGCTCCTGCAGACTCTCTCAGTACAGCTGTCTGCCCCGTAGCTTCATACCCCCCGTACCCCCCCCATACCTCCTGTTCCCCCCATATCTCCCATACCCCTCATCCTCCCGTACCCCCCATACCTTCTGTACCCCCCTTCATACCTCCCGTACCCCCACCAAATCTCCCATACCCTCCGTACCCCCGTCCATACCTCCCGTACCCCCCCATATCTCCCATACCCTCCGTACCCCCCCATACCTCCTGTAACCCCCCCATACCTCCTGTTCCCCCCATATCTCCCATACCCCTCATCCTCCCGTACCCCCCATACCTCCTGTACCCCCCTTCATACCTCCCGTACCCCCACCAAATCTCCCATACCCTCCGTACCCCCCCATACCTCCCGTACCCCAGTCCATACCCCCGTCCGTACCCCCCCATACCTCCCATACCCCCACCAAATCTCCCGTACCCCCCCATACCTCCCGTACTTCCCCAATACTTCCCGTACCCCCCTCCATACCTTTCTCTATACCTCCCATACCCCTCCATACCTCCCGTACCCCTACCAAATCTCCCATACCTCCCGTACCCCTACCAAATCTCTCATACCCCCCATACCTCCCATACCCCCCATACCTCCCATACCCCCCATATCTCCTGTACCCCCCCCCATACCTCCTGTACCCCCCTTCATACTTCCCGTACCCCCCATACCTCCTGTACTCCCCTCCATACCTCCCATACCCCCCATATCTCCTGTACCCCGCCATACCTCCTGTACCCCCCTCCATACTTCCCGTACCCCCTCCATACTTCCCGTACCCCCCATACCTCCTGTACTCCCCTCCATAACTACCGTACCCCCCATATGTCCCGTACCCCCACCTAATCTCCCATACCCACCCATCCTCCCGTACCCCCTCATGTAGCAGAATACATTTTAGGCAAAATATGAAAAAATTAGATTTTTTTAAATTCTCTATTGGATATATTTTATATATTTTATAGGAGAAAGTAAAAATAATTTTTTTTTACATTTCTGGTCTTATTTTGTTTATAGCACAAAAAGTAGTACCCCCCCCCCCCCCGTGGTGATCAAATACCACCAAAAAAAAATTCTATTTGTGTGAAAAAAATTTATATATATATATATATATATATATATATATATATATATATATATAAATGTAATTTGTGTATCGTGTCGTATGACCGGAAGTTGAAGAAGCGCAGTGCTGAATAGCAAAAAAATGGCCTGGTCATGAAGGGGGGGTAAAACCTTCCGGAGATGAAGCAGATAAACTCATCACAGCACAGCAGACAATCCAGTGGCTCCTCGGTAACTATCCTGCCTGTCTCTATGGCTTCCTCTAAACAATACAATTCTGATGTGAATATACATTGCACGACTTTTGTAGAATGTTACAATTTTGTTTTATAATAATAAAAAAGAAAAAATCACTGTTTGTCTTTTTACATTTTTTAATAATACAAAAATGACACATTATGGCCAGGAGGATGTCAACACCCGACCATCACACCTATGTGGACATCCCATTCTAATACCATTAATATGGAGAACTTCCTCTACTGTTCTAGGAAGGGGAAATTTGTACTGATGTTGGATGAGAAGACCTGGCTCGAAATCTGAGTTCCAACGCTGTTCAGTAGGATTGAGGGCTCTGTGTAGGACACAAACAAGATACACAAACAAGATATTTGGGGGGCACACCCTCTCATTAAAGCTGGTGCAGCCATAAGACCATACAGTAGAAGAAAATGAGCTTTAATGAGAAGGTTTGCCCCCCAAATATCTTGTTTGTGTATTGTATGGATTCTGACCAAATCCTTTTGGGATAGGAGCACCCTACTCCCTCACTAAAGTACCTCTCATTAGTGTCCACTTGTGTCATAGGTGGAGACCTCAAGATTCTCCCATTTAGAAGAGTGTATGGCTCTTATGGTTCAGAGAAGCAGGATCTCCCAAATCTATGGATAGTGTAGTACCCACTAATCATGGGGTACTTTGTCGCAGTAAGTAGGCTTAGCACCATATAACAATATGGTGTGACCAAATCCCCATATTTTTGATAATGTATTTTTGAGAATGTTTAGGTGTTTTTAACCACTTGCCGCCCGCCCTATTACAGAATGACGGCGGCAAAGTGGTTTGATATTCCTAATCGGACGTCATATGACGTGATCAGGAATATCGAGCCGCTGCGCGCCCCCGGGGGCGCGCATCGCCGCAATCGTTGTTGCGGGGTGTCAGTCTGACACCCTGCAACACCGATCTAGGTAAAGAGTCTCCGACGCAGACTCTTTACCACGTGATCAGCCGTGTCCAATCACGGCTGATCACGATGTAAATAGGAGGAGCTGGTGATCGGCTTTTCCTCACTCGCGTCTGACAGACGCGAGTAGAGGAGAGCCGATCGGCTGCTCTCCTGACAGGGGGGGTCTGTGCTGATTGTTTATCAGCACAGCCCCCCCTCGGATCCTACCCAGGACCACCAGGGAAGCCACCCAGGACCACCAGGGAAGCGATCCACACTGGACCACCAGGTATGCCCCTAGACCACCAGGGAAATGCCACTGTGTGCCCAGGCAGCTGCCAATCTGTGCCCAGGCAGCTGCCAGTCAGTGCCCACTTCAATGCCTACCACTGCCAGTGCCACCAGGGATGCCCATCAGTGCCTCATATAAGTGCCGCAGATCAGTGCCATGTATCAGTGCCACGTGTCGTGCCCATCAGTGCCGCCTAGCAGTGCCGCCTATCAGTGCCGCCTATCAGCTCCACCCTATCAGTTCTCAGCAGTGCCCAGCAGTGCCGCCTTTCATTGCCCATCAGTGTCGCCCATCAGTGCCGCCTATCAATGCCCATCAGTGCTGCATATCAGTGCCACCTACCAGTGCCCATCGGTGCCCGTCAGTGCCACCTCATCTGTGCCACCGTATCAGTGCCTGTCAGTGCTGCCTTATCAGTGCCCATCAGTGAAAGAGAAAACTTACTTATTTACATTTTTTTTTAACAGAAACAAAAGCAAAACTTTTATTTTTTTCAAAATTTTCGGTCTTTTTTTATTTGTTTAGCAAAAAATAAAAACCGCAGAGGTGATCAAATACCGCCAAAAGAAAGGTCTATTTGTGGGAACAAAATGATAAAAATTTAGTTTGGGCACAGTGTAGCATGACCGCGCAATTGTCATTCAAACTGCGACAGCACTGAAAGCTGAAAATTGGTCTGGGCAGGAAGGTGTCTAAGTGCCCGGTATTGAAGTGGTTAAACTAGCCTTGCTGGAGGTGAATGTTTTTTTGCATGTGTGCACTGTAAAATTTTCTTCAACGGTATGGTCTTATGGCTGCACCAGCTTTATTGAGAGGGTGTGCCCGCAAATATCTTGTTTGCTCACCGCACACTGCTCACTGACTGGCTGTTCTCACCGCACACTGCTCACTGACTGGCTGTTCTCACCGCACACTGCTCACTGACTGGCTGTTCTCACCGCACACTGCTCACTGACTGGCTGTTCTCACCGCACACTGCTCACTGACTGGCTGTTCTCACTGCTCACTGACTGGCTGTCCTCACCGCACACTGCTCACTGACTGGCTGTTCTCACTTCTCACTGACTGGCCGTCCTCACCGCACACTTCTCACTGACTGGCCGTCCTCACCGCACACTTCTCACTGACTGGCCGTCCTCACCGCACACTTCTCACTGACTGGCTGTTCTCACCGCACACTGCTCACTGACTGGCCGTCCTCACCGCACACTGCTCACTGACTGGCCGTCCTCACCGCACACTGCTCACTGACTGGCTGTTCTCACCGCACACTGCTCACTGACTGGCCGTTCTCACCGCACACTTCTCACTGACTGGCTGTTCTCACCGCACACTGCTCACTGACTGGCCGTTCTCACCGCACACTTCTCACTGACTGGCTGTTCTCACCGCACACGGCTCACTGACTGGCTGTTCTAACTGCGCCAGACTGTTCATAAAGTCAACAAAGAGGCGCTCCTCAGTGGGTCCAATGCAGAGTCTAACAACATGTCATGCATTGCTTTTTGGGATACTTTGTGGGGGAGTTCCTTTATACCAATATTACTAAATCCAGGAAGTTGTATATTGCCACTCCTGGGGCACCGTGCAGAGCCAGGTTCTGAGGATATTGAACCCAATCCATGTAATCATTTAAGGGGTTTAACTAAAATATTATATGAGCAGTTGAGGAGTTTTAGCCATTTTATCTCCCGTGCGGGCCCCGGACCGACATAGAAAAAGGAGGGGGTTTGGGACTTTGAATGAGGCAGGGACCAAAGGTGTCTCTAGCCTCCATCCCAGTTTATTGGCAAGAAAAGAGAACAGGGTGGGACTTTGAATGAATAATGCAGTCACTAGTAGGGGGTCAAACACGGCATATTTAATGTAAATCATGAAAAAACTCATACAGCAATAAATAATAAAACAGTAAAATTCATCTATGTACATATAGGAACATGAATTACATGACAGTGTGTAGAGACTTGAACTACATCAACTGAGGAACTTCCTATTTGCTTGAAATCACTAATAGCATTAGAAATATCCATATGAATAAAAATGAAATACATGATCGGTTGAGCAATGCATATAGTAAGGCTCTACGCGTTTCGTGGAGTATTTTTATCCACTCATCAGGAGCAGCAATGATTTGTTATCTGAAAAGAAACATAAAAGTATCTACGTCACAACCTTAAGGGGGAAGAGGCACCATGAAAAAAATCTTGTTGAAAAGTGTAATCTCCTCTAAAGGGTACTCACAACCACCATGTGGACATACAACCTTGAAAACTGGAAGACTCCCCTAAGGGCATCTTGTCCGGGAGCTGTGGCAACGTGTGGTACAAGCAGGTCCCCCACATGGCCCCACAAATTGAGGACAGCTGTCCATACACCGAAGGCTCATGAAGAACATTGGCAGGTGGAGGCTAAGCACAAATCGAATGTCTTCTAGAAAAATGTAAAATTTATCGAATTAGCGATTTCCGTACTGGAATGAGTACAGGGTAATGCAATAATATCCATCCAAATGCCTATATTACCTGAAGTTGGACTGAAAGCCATTTTAATGTGCATTCGATGAGTACTGACCCAGCAATGAAAAAGAGCCATCAATGTGGACAACCAGCCTCTAGTGAGGCCTATAAGGGCCCGCACGTCCAAACGCCACCTAACGCCACATAGGCATGCTGAGAGAGAAAGTGGCGCCATTGCCAGAACGACAACGTCATTCGGTGTAGGCGTCATGAACACCTCCCACTGGCCGCAGATGGAAAAAACATCACCAGCGTAATGACGCTCAAAAGGACGTCACACGCATGGTGTCTGGTACCTGGCGTCGATGCGCAGCATGAAGGTATCCACCTGCTCCAATGGGGAGCGGGGAGATCACATGGTGCGCATCGCAGCTCCCGGACATAGAAGTGAGCCAATTGGCTCATAGATCCAGATCAAGGAGCAAAGCCACTGCGGAATGTGTGGACAAAAAAAGGGTGATGTATAAAATGAGAAGCAAAAAATGGGCCTAAGGATGTCTAAATCCCCGAAAGGGATATAAGGTGGACCTGCCAAGGCAGGAAAGACAAAGAAAAAATAACTGATTGAATAACTGGCATAATATACCAGCTGCAACTTAAAAAATAGATGACCACCAAATACTGCTCTGAACCACACAATATGAGGACTGCATGTCTCCATCCCTAATTGGCAGGAAAAAGGAAGGGGTTTGGGACTTTGAATGAGGCAGGGATCAAGGGTGTCTCTAGCCTCCATCCCGGTTTATTGGAAAGAAAAGAGAACAGGGTGGGACTTTGAATGAAACATGCAGTCACCAGTAGGGGGTCATACACGGCTTATTTAATGTAAATCATGAAAAAACTCATACGGCAATAAATAATAAAACAGTAAAATTCATCTATGTACATATAGGAACATGAATTACGTGACAGTGTGTAGAGACTTAAACTACATCAAATGAGAAACTTACTATTTGCTTGAAATCACTAATAGCATTACAAATATCCATATGAATAAAAATTAAATACATGATCGGTTGAACATTGCATATACTAAGGCTCTACGCATTTCGTGGAGTATTTTTATCCACTCTTCAGGAGTAGGGATGAGCTTCGAGTTCGAGTCGAACTCACCCTCGACTCGAACATCGCATGTTTGACCGTTCGTCGAGTTGCGAACGATATGGGCCATTCGCGCCAAATTCGAGTGGCATGTCACAGCCCATAATTCACTGCGGCATCGCAGTGCATTGCTGGCTGATGATTGGCCAAGCATGCACTATGACCCGCATGCTTGGCCAATCACAGCGCCGTCAGTACAGAGAGCCGTAATTGGCCAAAGCCAGGGTGGCTTTGCCCAATTATGGTTCAGGGGGTTTAGTACACGCCCCACACTATAAAAGGCCGCCTGCACGTCGGCCCTGTATAGTGTGTTCTGGCGTTGAGATAGAGAGAGAGACAGTGTCATTTGATTTAAGTTAGAGTAGTTAGGCGAGTCAGCTGCACTTACAGTGTATTGTGTATATATATATATATATATATGCATCCTAGGTGTATATATATATATATATATATATATATATATATATATATATATATATATATATATATATATATATATATATATACACATATATATACACTATATATATATATATATATATATATATATATATATATATATATACTGTATTCAGTTTAGCTAGATTAGTTCCTGTTATTCTCTTCCTACTGACAGGCAGGCAGGTGTTTTTACAGTATTTACAGCTACCTGAAGAAAATTGGTGGTGTTCTTCTGATCCTATTAGTACCACAGGCAACTGCAGTATTTACAGTTAGTGTATTGCATCCTCTGCACAGTGTGCACCTAAAGCTACCCGAAGAAAATTGGTGGTGTTCTTCTGATCCTATTAGTACCGCAGGCAGCTGCAGTATTTACAGTTAATGTAGTGCGTCCTCTGCACACTGTGCACCTAAAGCTACCTGAAGAAAATTGGTGGTGTTCTTCTGATCCTATTAGTACCACAGGCAGCTGCAGTATTTACAGTTAGTGTAGTGTGTCCTCTGCACAGTGTGCACCTAAAGCTACCTGAAGAAAATTGGTGGTGTTCTGATCCTATTAGTACCGCAGGCAGCTGCAGTATTTACAACATATAAAAATTGGGAAAACCCGAAGAATTTATTCAGAGAGGACAGGCCGTTGAAGTACAAAAAAATCATTTATTGATTATCCAAAAACTTTTATCAAACACATAGATAATAAGAAAACATTGACACCCATCTCCAACACATAGTTTAAAATATTATAGCTACCTGAAGAAAATTGGTGGTGTTCTTCTGATCCTATTAGTACCGCAGGCAGCTGCAGTATTTACAGTAAGTGTAGTGCGTCCTCTGCACAGTGTGCACCTAAAGCTACCTGAAGACAATTGCTGTTCTTCTGATCCTATTATTAACACAGGTAGGCAGCTTCAGTATTTACAGTTAGTGTACTGCGTCCTCGGCACAGTGTGCACCTAAAGCTACCTGAAGACAATTGCTGTTGTTCTGATCCTATTAATACCACAGGCAGGCCATGCGGTGCCATGCAGTGCTTGAGCTGGTGTGCTTGGGGGACAGGGGCCACACTGGGCAGAGGTTCTGTCAGCTCTGCAGGGGCAGGTTCAGAGGTGGTTGACGCCACACCAGCTTAAGGCAGGAATGGTGGTTTGCGACAATGGCACCAACCTCCTCTCTGCCCTCCGACAGGGACAAATGACCCATGTGCCCTGTTTGGCTCACGTCCTTAACTTGGTGGTGCAGCGGTTCTTGGGCAGGTACCTGGGCTTACAGGATGTTCTGAGGCAGGCCAGTAAAGTCTGTGTGCATTTCCGCGGGTCATATAATGCCAGTGCTCGGCTGGCTGACCTCCAAAAGGAAATTAACCTGCCCAAGAACCACCTAATCTGTGACATGCTGTGGAACTCAACGTTGGCCATACTGCAGCGGCTGCACACGCAGCAGAGGGCCATCAATGAGTACCTGTGCGACTATGGCACCAGAACAGGGTCAGGGGACCTTGTTTTTTTTTTTCCCCATGCCAGTGGGCTATGATCAGGGATGCATGCACTGTCCTGTCACCATTTGAGGAGGCCACGAGGATGGTGAGCAGTGACAGTGCATGCATCAGTGACACTGTACCTCTTGTCCACCTGTTGGAGCACATTCTGCGTGGAATAATGGACAGGGCACTTGAGGCAGAACAGAGGGAGGAAGAGGAGGACTTCCTTACCTCTCAAGGCCCCCTTTATCCAGACAATGTTCCTGCGTGCCCGCCGATCACACAGGAAGAGGACGAGAGGAGGAGGATTGAGTCAGCATGGAGGTGGAGCCTGGCACTCAGCATCAGCAGCAGTCTTCAAGGGATCATTTACAGTTAAAAGGTGTGTAGAAAAACACTGCGCTAACAAGTGAAAAAAGAGAGGGGAGCAGCTACATACAGTATGACAAAATCAACAAATACATGGTAGAAAAAATGTAGCGCATGGTATGTATGTATATAATCAAAATATAAAGAGTATGGCTCAATTATACTTCAATCAAAAAGGGGTGTTAGTGAATGATTGACCAAATATCGTATAATAAACACAAAATCAATGAACAAATAGGTGAGGAATGTAATGTCCCACTGCATGGAGATATAGATGTAATCCCAAAGGAAGATGATATTCCAACAGTTGGCAGAAGGTTGTATGAATCCGCGAAGAAAATTCAAAATACATCAACCAAATAAGGACATCATGGAAAGGATGGTATGTACAAACTCTTACCAGATCCTATGGACTTCCTTGTCATCGACAGGGAGTCAAGAAAGCAGTGTGCCACCCCGGGCGTAAGAATGGATATCCCAACAATCGAACCGTCTAAGCTGGACTCTGCGTAGATCTCCGGGGGTCACCAGGCAAGTCTTCGCAGTAGATAGCCAGAGTGCGGATCCGGAAAGGCAGAATATCTCTCATGAAACTGGAGTGAACACTTATTCTTATTCAGATGGTATGTGGAAAGAAAATATATGCCTCCACATGGTGCAGGTAAAAAGGGGATGTTTTTTATTGCTAAAAAAACTCCCTCCTGACGTTTAGCAGCGCATAGTAGTCCTACTACGCGCTGCTGAACGTCAGGAGGGAGTTTTTTTAGCAATAAAAAACATCCCCTTTTTACCTGCACCATGTGGAGGCATATATTTTCTTTCCACATACCATCTGAATAAGAATAAGTGTTCACTCCAGTTTCATGAGAGATATTCTGCCTTCCGGATCCGCACTCTGGCTATCTACTGCGAAGACTTGCCTGGTGACCCCCGGAGATCTACACAGAGTCCAGCTTAGACAGTTCGATTGTTGGGATATCCTTTCTTACACCCTGGGTGGCACACTGCTTTCTTGAATCCCTGTCGCTGACAAGGGAGTCCATAGGATCTGGTAAGAGTTTATACATACCATCCTTTCCATGATGTGCTTATTTGGTTGATGTATTTTCTTCACGGATTTATACAACCTTCTGCCAACTGTTGGAATATCATCTTCCTTTGGGATTACATCTATATCTCCATGCAGTGGGACATTACATTCCTCACCTATTCACCTATTTGTTCATTGACTTTGTGTTTATTATACAATATTTGGTCAATCATTCACTAACACCCCTTTTGATTGAAGTATAATTGAGCCATACTCTTTATATTTTGATTATATACATACATACCATGCACTACATTTTTTCTACCACATCATTTACAGTTCCAAGAACCCCATGGACTTGTACGTGGCTGGGAGGAGGTGGCTGTGGATCATGTCATCCTTAGTGACCCAGAGGACTCCGGACAGAATGCCTTAGAAAACCTACGCTGCATGGCCTCCCTGATCCTGCAAAGCCTGCGGAAGGATCCTCGTATTCGTGGTATCAAGGAGAGGGATCAATACTGGCTGGCAACCCTCCTTGATCCACGTTACAAGGGTAAGGTTGCGGACCTTATCTTGCCGTCGCAGAGGGAGCAGAGGATGAAACATCTTAGAGAGGCCTTGCAGAAAGGTCTGTGCAACGCGTTCCCAGAGACTGGGAGGTTACAAACTCCTGTTCCTGGACAACGCGTTGCTGAGGCTTCGGTCAGTCAAAGAAGGAGCGGTGGAGAAGGTGGCCGTCTCACCGATGCGTTCAGACAATTTTTTAGTCCGCAGCCCTAAGGTATGATCGGTTCCAGCAACCATCGCCAGCATCTGTTTTACATGGTGCAGGAATACCTAGGGGCAAGATCTGACTTGGACACCTTTCCCACCGAAAATCCTCTGGGTTACTGGGTCTTGAGGATGGATCACTGTCCAGAGCTTGCACAGTATGCAATTGAGCTACTGGCCAGTCCTGCATCCAGCGTTCTTTCAGAACACACATTCAGTGCTGCTGGAGGCTTTGTAACCGGTCACAGGGTGCGTCTGTCCACCAACTCGGTCGATCGACTGACCTTCATAAAAATTAATCAGTCTTGGATCACCACCAGCTAGCAGGCACCTGATGCTGATGTAACTGAATAATTTTTTTTGAAATGTCAGATCCCTTCAAGACTGCCTATGCTGATGCTGAGTGACTATCCTGTTATGTTGAATGATTATACTCTTCCTCCTCAATGATCATGTTGATAGCTTGTAAGAACATTTATGGTTCTATGCGCCGCCACCAGTGGCTAAGGCCCAATTTTTCAGACCCTTTTTAACAGGGGCGTGTAATTAAAATTTTTGATTAATTATTTTGCAGGAGGCTTCGTTGCTGCGCTCAACTAGAGTATCTGTGAGGGGTTGCAGTGTTGTGGCACCAGAACCAGTGCCTAAGGCCCAATTTTTTGTTTAACAGGGGCGTGTAATTCCAATTTTTGATGCAATACTTTGCAGCAGGGCTCATTCCTGCGCTCCAACTAAAGTATCTGTGAGGGGTTGCAGTGTTGTGGCACCAGTGCTCAAGGCCCAATTTTTCTGCCCCTGTTCAACAGGGACATGTAATTACAATTCTTGATCTAATATTTCACAGCAGGGCCCATTCCTGCGCCCACCAAGAGTAACTGTGAGGGCTTACAGTGTTGTGGCAACACCACCACCAAAGGCCCACTTTTTCTGCCCCTGTTCAACATTAGCATGTAATTACAATTCTTGATCTAATATTTCACAGCAGGGCCCGTTCCTGCACCCACCAAGAGTAACTGTGAGGGCTTTTAGTGGCAACACCAACACCTAAGGCCCAAATTTCTGCTGAGTATATAGGGCAGGCCCCTACTTTCAAACATCCAACTTACAAACGACTCCTACTTGCAAACGGAAGGAGACAACAGGAAGTGAGATGAAATCTACCCCTAGGAAGGGAAATTCTCTCCTGTAAGAGTTAATATGGGAAAAACGTGTCTCCTTTCCACTGATGCTTTATCACCAATCGTTGTTTCACTAAAAATCCCAAATTTTCAGAAAACATTTGTCATTGGGACAGAAACTGAGGTGAAATCTTCTGAACAGGTGCAAAGACAGCAAAACAAATGTTACAGGGGTGATAACCCTTCCCTATGTTTTCCAAAAAGCTTAAAAATAGATTTTTTGGCTGGAGCTATACTTTAAAAATGTACCCGTTCAAAATTACAAACAGATTCTACTTAACAACAAACCTACAGTCCCCGTTTTGTTTACACTGCCTGTATACTGCTGTTCAGAGTATATAGGGTCTGGTAATGGACTGGGGGGTACCTATGCTGTTTGTCTCACTGATTTTCATCTATATTGCCAGGACCGGACATTACATTAAAGCTGCAAGCAGTTTTAAATGACTTTTATTCTTTTAAAAATGTCATTTTGTGCAGGGACTGTTCTAAGCACGAGAAACACGCGCCACTTTACAGGCATACTATAGACACCCCCCAGGTACGATATTTAAAGGAATATTTCACTTTTTTTTTTCACTTTAAGCATCATTAAAATCACTGCTCTCAAAAAAATGGCCGTTTTTAAAACTTTTTTTTGCATTGATACATGTCCCCTGGGGCAGGACCCGGGTCCCCAAAATTAGCACTTTTGATTTCCAACGTTTGAGTCCCATAGACTTTAATGGGGTTCTAAAGTTTGCGCAAACTTTCGTTCCGTTCGCAGGTTCTGGTGCGAACCGAACCGGGGGAGGTGTTCGGCTCATCCCTAGTAAACACAGTTGATTGATAATAAATGGCTTCAGCCAAACACTAACCATGAGTGAAAGAAAAGTTTTTGTGTTATTCATATTCTCTTAAAAATGGCCAAGAAATCATAAATTCTGCCAGGGTATGTAAACTTATAAGCACAACTGTATATGTGTCGTTTTATACTGTGTGTTGTGCTGTGAACAAGGCTCCTGCCGAAACGCGTTAGCCTCACCGTTGTTTTACATGGTCATTTTGGAATAAAGATTGTCAAGACTATCTCCAGAAGTGCCGGCTCCTTTATGCTTTGATTTCACAACGTTCAGAAAGTAGTCAGGGTCAAATCTGTGGTCAAAAGGCAGGCTCAGTTTAACCACTTCAGCCCCGGAAGGATTTACCCCCTTCCTGACCAGAGCGTTTTTTGCGATTCGGCACTGCGTCGCTTTAACTGACAATTGCGCGGTCGTGCGACGTGGCTCCCAAACAAAATTGACGTCCTTTTTTTTCCCACAAATAGAGCTTTCTTTTGGTGGTATTTGATCGCCTCTGCGATTTTTATTTTTTGCGCTATAAACAAAATAAGAGCGACAATTTTGAAAAAAACGCAATATTTTTTACATTTTGCTATAATAAATATCCCCCAAAAATATATTAAAAAAAAAACATTTTTTTTCTTCAGTTTAGGCCGATCGTATTCTTCTACATATTTTTGGTTAAAAAAAAAAAAAATCGCAAAAATCTTTTATTAATTGGTTTGCGCAAACGTTATAGTGTTTATTAAATAGGGGATAGTTGTATGGCATTTTTATTAATAATTTTTTTTTACTAGTAATGGCGGCGATCAGCGATTTTTATTGTGACTGCGATGTTATGGCGGACATGTCGGACATTTTTGACACATTTTTGGGACCATTGTCATTTATACAGCGATCAGTGCGATTAAAAATGCACCAGTAGGGGGCGGGGAGGGGTTAAGTGTATCCTAGGGAGTGATTACTAACTGTAGGGGGATGGGCTGTGTGGGTGACGTCACTGATCTCTGCTCCGATGACAGGGAGCAGAGATCGAGTGACACTTGTCACTAGGCAGAACGGGGAGATGCTGTTTACAACGGCATCTCCCCGTTCATCCGCTCCGTGAGGCGATCGCGGGTATCCCCGCGGCGATCGTGTCCGCGGGACCCGCGTCCCGACTCACGGAGCTCCCGGGCGGCGCGCATGCACTGGCACGGCGGGAAATTTAAATGGACGTACAGGTACGCCCATTTGCCCAGCCGTGCCGCTCTGCCGACGTACATCGGCGTGCGCCGGTCGGGAAGCGGTTAAAAAGAGTAGTCCAATCCAAGGTCGATAACCAAGAAATCTACACTAGCTGGCAGGATGGGGACTCCGGTAAAGGTCATGGCACAGGAACAAGGCAGGCAAGCAGGGAACTTGACACACGTGTTGCAAACACTATCGCAAGCATGAGAGGGCTTGGCAGGATTAAAACGGGTTTGGTCTCCACCCATGGACCTTTATCTACATCAATAACCCTGCAGGTGGACAGTCAGACAGGGAGCCAAAACCGGGATGCTGGAATAAGACCAGTAGCTGCCATGGAACAGGAGCATTACATGGCTGTGGAAACCTAGAAGTGGCTCTAGGGCAGTGGTTCTAACAGGCCATATTTTAAGTATTACCTTGGGGAGATGCAGACTAGAATACTGCAATCACTGAGCAGCAAAAGATATCGCCTGTGATGCTTTTCAGTTATCTTACAAACCTGGCCTGTTAGTGGGTCCTGAGGACCACTTCTCTAGGGGCTGGTTCATACTATTGTGGCCTAGGTGTGGTGCATTGTCAACATGTTGTGTTTCACATTCATTAGCACTGAACCCCCCCATTGTTGAAGTCAGAGGGAGGAAGGTCCGGATAAAGGCAAGCAAAGGGCCACGATTTGGAGACCTCTGCTTTAGGTCTAAGGTCGAGCAAAGTAGACCATGATCCTAGTACCCAGACTTCATCTCTGCATACAGGTTGATGACTACCAGCAGTCAACTCATCCAATCACGCAGATGGTGTATACTGCTGTTTTATGTGTTCAGTTCACTTGGCTGATGTGATCCATTAAATGTAAAAAATGGACGTAGCAATGCACACTATGTTTGAATAAAGCCTCTTAACGATTTTTCCGAACCAGTGAGCTTTGTCCATAGTTTGTTCGCGTTTCTTCAAGCACATACAGTACAAGGGCCAATACATTTTCTCTCATTACATCCCTTTGTTCGGCTCCGCAGGTTTTGTCCAGACTGAATATAAAAGAATTACATTAAAACTGTAAGCTTCTTTTTCCAATGATCTTATTTTGCCATTAAGGTTACATCACAGCATGGAGTCTACAAAATATATATTGGGAACACGTATGGCTGTTATTGCAATGAAAATGTTTTGCCAAGTGGCATAAATACCACATAGAACTGTACTGGGAAAATTATAATGTATTTTCTTCATTCACACAAACGGTTGCCCAAAAATCTAATGTTTCTGGAATTAAAAAAACGTCAATAACATTATTATTTCTGTTAATGGGAGACCATGAGACATGATGGGTCTCTGAAACAGAACGGCCGATGCCGATATCTTTACCTTTATGGTACTTAAAGTGGATGTAAACCCAATGTCATCCTTTCTAAACTACTGCCATAGGGGTTATCTATAAGGATAGACACGCCTCCTGCATGTATCTTTACCTGTCAAATGTCTCCCCTCTGTCTGTTATGAGACCCGAAAAACTGCAGATTCTGTGGGCGGGTCTGTTGTCTGGAGCTCGGTGGGTGGAGTCGTGATGTCAGTAGACTCCCCGCCCACCTCTACACTCCCCTTGTCAATATGCATTTTCTCCTGTGTATTTCTTACACTGAACTTCTGCTATGATCTCTAACATCCAGTGAAAAGACAGGAAAGTAACCACATGACTTCAGCATGCCAAATCATGGTGAGGTGTGGAACAGCCAATTCTTGCAGAGCTGCTGAAGAAAGGAGTGGGGGAAGGAATTAAAAAATAATGCCGGTGTCTTAGGCTAGTGCAAGAGATATAAATCACCTGTCACTCACAGCAAGGGGGAGGATTTGACAAAGTTTTTCTCAGTTTGTCAAGTTTTATCTCACTGAACAATAAAAGAGGATTGCTCACAGATGGATTAACTCTGTGTGGCAAGACTGGGCTCAGATGATAGGAAATCTTATACTCTACAGCAGTGTTTCTCAACTCCAGTCCTCAAGGCGCCCCAACAGGTCATGTTTTCAGGCTTTCCATCATTTTGCACAGGTGATTTGATCAGTTTCACTGCCTTAGTAATTACCACAGCTGTTTCATTTAAGGGAAATACTGAAAACATGACCTGTTGGGGCGCCTTGAGGACTGGAGTTGAGAAACACTGCTCTACAGTATGATATATAAAAAAAAAAAAAAATTTCGGGTTTACATCCACTTTAAGCCAGAGACATGTTCACACCAAACTGGAGAAAATCCAAAATGCTCCCCACAGGAAACTGTCAGGGATGAAGCTTAGGAGCCTCACACCAGGTATAAATGACTTTCCATGTAGGGCAAGTGTCAAGCACAAGGCCCAAGGTCCCAATCCAGCCCACTTTATGTGGGACCTGTACCCTCCTTGTTTTGGCAGTCGGCAGCAGAGAGGAGGGCAGAACTCCTCCTACAGGTCCTGCACCTCTCTATGCAGGTGCAGCACCCCCCTAGTCTCCGCCTTCCCTGGTCTCCGCATTCAGCAGACAATGGCAGCTGACTGCAGACCCTGCACCTTGCTCAGCCCCCAGCTTTTTCACAGCAGCAGTACAAGGTGGGGGGGGGGGGGTGCAATGTGATGTAAGGTATCTTTCAACACACTATTCCCAACGCACACGTTCTTGTAGAATTAGCTGTGCATATAAGTGGGTGCTGAGGCGACCATCGGCTGAAACTATGTCAAGTCAGAAAAGAGAATGACACCAGCAAACCAACGGTCTCCAGAATGAGTCCAACACTTTATTCAGTTATCACATCGTTACAGCAAATTGCAACGTTTCAGAACCATGCAGGACCCCTTCATCAGACATGCGACATGTCTGATAAAGGGGTCCTGCATGGCTCCGAAACGTTGCAATCTGCTGTAACAATGTGAGACACACAGCAGCGGCACCATCGGTCAGCTATAAACAATCAGTGGAGAGAGGGGGCGGGGCCGGTGCTCTGTGTTTGGGTGGACACAGGGAGCTGAGACTCAGCTGCTTGCTGTGGGGGCACTGAACAGGAGGGAGGGCCAGAAGCACAAAAGAGGGACCCGAGAATAGGAGGATCGGGGCTGCTCTGTGCAAAACCATTACACAGAACAGGTAAGTAATGAGACTTTACAAACCACTTTAAGGGCATTCCCCCCGAAACCACCACCCACCACCACCTGGGGATCTTTGATTTCCTCCATGTTGTCCAGGTAGATCTCAACCTCTGAAAGGTTGTCTAACCCCTGGCCTACAGCATGCTGCATTTCCATATATACTCCATGCACCATTGTCTGACTGTGAAAGTGTAAGTACTTGAATGGAATTGGCTGTAGAACATTTCCTTCAGCTGAAATACCACTGGAAGCAAGACAGAATGGTGTACTTATAATAATAAGAGAAAGAACTAGGTTTTCTTAGCAACATGTTTAATAAACCAAAAAACTCCAAACATCTTCATAAATAGAAGAATTCAACATCCTTATCGTGTGCAAGTCAGAACATCCCCGTCTATCCCACCGGCATTCCATGAACCGTTTTTAGATGCAGGTCATGTCCTCCTGAAATTGAGATTCACCTGTCAGGAGGACTTCCTCTCCCCCCGAGAGAGATGATAGGGGTCCCCCCTTCTGGAAAGCATAAAACCAAACCATTGGCTATCCAGCTGTATTGTTCACAGGTCAAGCCCAGGGTAGAGTCAGTGGAGACGTCCGATGCGGGGGGGGTCACACAAACGTCATTACAATGCAAATGTCCTTTTTTATTGGGCAGAATCATTATGATCTCTTTAAATTGTTGGCTCTTCGGAAGCAAGCAAAGAATGAGGCTCCACCCCCCCCCCCCCCCGAGTATCGGTGACTTTACCCCACTGATAATTCTGTATCATCAATCATACAGAACAGGTGAGGTGAGGTCCCGCAGGATAGGCCGGGATTCCTTTACAGAGGTGAGATTGATATATAAAAAGCCAGAAAATAATGTGCAAAATGAAGAAGGTTCAAACTCTTCCTTCTTTCCTCTTCGCTCCTCTTTGTGCCGCTTTCCCCAGTCCTTTAAACTGGCCTCGCATCTTTGCTTTTATCCTGCATCAGAAACAGAAGATTATTATTGTTATATCATAATGTCACTAGACATGTGCAATTCGTTTCGTTCCAAATTCGTTCTTGGACGAAATTCATTAATTTGGAAATATTTGAAATAACAAATTTTTCTGAAAATTTGAAAAACCGTAAATTCGGAAAAAAAAAAACATAAAAATTTGAAAGTTCTAAGATCAGAAAATTCGAACGAAAACCCAACAATTCAAAAACCCGAAAAGTTGAAAATCCGAAATAACCAATAATAAGTAATAAATTATAGGTATCGAAATTTCCCTTCAAATTTGGATGTTAGTGAAGGTAACGAATACAAATTTATCCAAAGTTAGGAATTATCTGAAATAATGAATGCCGCATATAAACGACTGGAACGTAACTAATTAATACAAATAAATAATAACAAATGAAGACTTTATATTATTATTATTAATAATAATTATTCGTTACGTTCCATTTGTTTAGATGTGGCATTCGTTATTTCGGATAATTCATAAATTCGTTCACTAACAGCCAAATTTGAAAGGAAATTCCAATACTATAATCTAATAGTTATTATTAGTTGGTATTTCGGATTTTTGAATTTACGAATTTGCAAAATTAAGCGAATACCGCATCTAAAACAAATGGAACATAAATTCAAATATTTACGAAGTTAGGAATTTATTCGAGATAACGAATTTCCATCATAAAGAATCACCCAGAAAAGAAAAAAAAAAAAGAATACAAACAAATGTTTCGGCAGTGCACATGTCTAAATGTCACCAGCAGGTAATAAGGTTTCAGCAGCCTTATTCAGCAGCCTCAGTCGAGTCGCCAGAAGAAAGCCACAAAGTATCCCGCTTACAATACGCCAAACAGCACAGAGACAATCCTCAAACCTTCTGGCACAAAGTCATTTGGAGTGATGGGACCAAAACTGAGCTTTTTGGCCACAACCATAAATGCTACATTTGGAGAGGAGTCAACAAGGTCTATGATGAAAGGTCCACCATCCCTACTGTGAAACACGGCGGTGGATTGCTGATGTTTTGGGGATGTGTGAGCTACAAAGGCACAGGGAATTTGGTCAAACTGAATGGCAAGATGAATGCAGTACGTTATCAAAAATACTGTAGGAACATTTTCATTCATCAGCCAGGAAGCTGCGCATGGGACGGACTTGGACATTCCAACATGACAATGATCCAAAACACAAGGCCAAGTCCACCTGTCATTGGCTACAGCAGAATAAAGTGAAGGTTCTGGAGTGGCCATCTCAGTCTCCTGACCTCAATATCATTGAGCCACTCTGGGGAGATCTCAAAACGTGCCGTTCATACAAGACAGCCCAAGAATTTACAGGAACTGGAGGACTTTGTGCCAAGAGGAACCATCTGAGAAGATAAAGAGCCTCATCCACAAATACCACAAAAGACTTCAAGCTGTCATTGATGATAAAGGGGGCAATACACGGTATTAAGAACTGGGGTATGTAAACTTTTGATCAGGGTAATTCGGGTAGTTTCTGTTGGGATTATGATATAAAAAGAGTAAACACAGTTGATTGATAATAAATGGCTTCAGCCGAACACTAACCATGAGTGAAAGAAAAGTTCTTGTGTTATCATTCATATTCTCTGAAAAATGGCCAAGAAATAAAAATTCTGCCCAGGGTATGTAAAGTTATGAGCACAAATTATATATATATATATATATATATATATATATATATATATATATATCTATATCACACAGTTAAAAGTCTTTTTTTTGTTTGTTTAAATATAACCGTATATAAAATGATGGAAGCCGTGCACTCCCATGTTTTATTTGTTTCATTTATAAACCCCTTTTGCTGACCCAACCTTTTCTGGTACCTGTTTTTTTTTTTTTTTTTACAAGTTTAAATCAAAATTGTTTGCTAGAAAATTACTTAGAAACCCGCAAACATTAAAAAATATTATTTTTTTTTATTTATCAGAGACCCTAGGGAATAAAATGGCGATCGTTGCAATTTTTGAAGTCACACACTATTAGCGCAGAGGTTTTGCAAACACAATTTCTTTGAAAGAAAATACACTTTAATTAAGGAAAAAAAAAATAAATAAACCCCCAAATTTTTGTAAAATATAAAAGATGATGTTATGCCGAGTAAATAGATACCCAACACGTCATGCTTTAAAATTGCACACGCTCGTCGAATGGCGACAAAAATCCGGTAACATTTTTTTACAGGTTACCTGTTTAGGCTGCTTTCACACTGAGGCGTTTTTCAGGCGCTTTAGCGCTAAAAATAGCGCCTGTAAAGCACCTGAAAACGGCCTCTCATGCCTCCCCAGTGTGAAGGTCCGAGGGCTTTCACACTGGGGGCGGTGCACTTGCAGGACGAGAAAAACAACATCTTTGGGGCGGTGCGATGGCGGTGTATACAGCACTCCTAAACCGCCCTGTCCATTGAATTCAATGGGCAGCGGCACTTTTAACCCCTTTGGGGGGGGTTAAGAGCACCGCTTAAACAGCAGTAAAGCGCCACTAAATCTAGCGGTGCTTTACTTCTACTGCCCCCACCGCCTCAGTGTCGTGCCCTTAGAGTTACAGAGGAGGCCTACCGCAGAATTATTGCTCTCGCTCTAACGTTCACAGTGATACCTCACGTGTGGTGCAAATACCATTTACACTGCGTGCTCTACTTACGTATGTGTTTTACTTCTGCACGCGAGCACAGGGATAAAAAACATGGATGAGCGAGTTTGGGGTGGAGGAACGTGACTGGCCTGCACAGAGTCCTGACCTCAACCCGACTGAACCCCTTTGGGATGAATTAGAGCAAAGACTGCGAGCCAGGCCTTCTCATCCAACATCAGTGCCTGACCTTACAAATGCTCTTCTGGAAGAATGGTCAAACATCCCCATAGACCCCCTCCTAAACCTTGTGGACGGCCTCCCCAGAAGAGTTGAAGCTGTTATAGCTGCAAAGGGCGGAGCCAACTCAATATTGAACCCTACGGACTAAGACTGGGATGTCATTAAAGTTCATGTGTGTGTAAAGGCAGGCGTCCCAATACTTTTGGCAATATAGTGTATGTGTGTATATACACACACACACATATAAATATATATATATATATATACACATACATACATACACACACACACACACCAGCCATAACATATTGACCACTGACAAGTAAAGTGAATAACATCTCTTAATAGCAACTGAAAGTGAATGGGATATATTGGGCACCCATTGAACATGTTGTCCCCCCTGAAGTTGATGTGTTGAAAGCACACAAAACAATAATCTGGAACTTCTCATTAAAAAGATAAGTTCGCCTTTGAGAACATGCAACATGTTCCCAATGCTGCAACCGCTGCCCGATCCCGCCCACTCCATGTGACAGCAGTATGGTGGAAAGGTTCTGCAATGATCAGGACCAACCAAACGTGGTCCAAGGAAGGAAAACTGGAGAACCAGCGACAGGATCATGGGCAACCAAGGTTCATTGTTGGACATGGGGAGGGAAGGCTGGTGGTCTGTGCAGTCCGATCCAATAGAAGAGATACTGGAGCTCAGATTGCTGAAGAAGGTAATGCTGGTTCTGATAGAGAGGTTTCGGAACACACAGAGCATCGCAGTTTGTTGCATATGAGGGCTGTGTAGCCGCAGGTCGGTCAGGGTGTCCATGCTGACCCGTGTTCGCAGCCAAAAGCGCCTACAATGGGCACGTGAGCATCAGAACAGGAGCAATGGTAAAAGGTGGCCTGGTCTGAATGTGGATGGCCGGGTGGGTGGGCGTCACTTACCTGGGGAAAATATGGCACCAGGATGCAGTATTGGAAGAAGGCAAACTGGCGGAGGCAGTGTGATGCTTTGTCTAGTGGAGTCCATACTGTTATGGTCGACTGGTTGGTCTAGCTACCTAGCTAAATTCAACTGGTGCATCTGAAGTGTTTTCCTCGTATATCTGCCCACACACATCCCAATTCTTGCATACAATGCGTTCAATCTGAGTATCTCTGGAAATAACTAGTGTCTGTGCTGTGTATTACTGAGCCAAAAACACACAAAAGCTCTGGAGAAGCCCAACATCTTCTACATCCCAGCCCCAGTGCTCAAGAAACCCCAACAGATCATGTAATAACGATATCATAAATACCAAGCCATTGATTTAAAAAACACGTGTACATGGTGAAGGAAATCCTGAAGACATGACCTGTTGGGGGAACTTGAGGACTGATGTTGGGAACCACTGGTCTACAAAAGCTGTAACCAGACCAGGACCCATACACAAGGGGATGAATCCTTTCTCTGTACAATGCGGGAGACATGTTATGGTGGCCACAACACCTGGAGGACATCCCATCTCACAGGTTTAGTAACACTTCTGATTATTTACCTTTGATTTGAACGTCTCTCCAAAGTTTGGCTTTTTGTGACTGGGTCGGTGTATTCCTGAGCTGCCAGCTGTTGAGAAACAAAGAAGATGGTGCAAAGTGAGTTAGCTAAAATAGTTAAAGTGGAATTCTAAGCCCCAACTATAGCCGGCCATAGATGGATCTAATCAACACTGACTGTGTTGATGGGGGAATCCAACAATTTTCTCTCCTGGAAAGAAAAAAAATCTGTATAACCTCCAGAAGGAAGATGCTTATACTTACCTATTCTTGCGTTACTCTGGTCCAGTCACGTGACCCCCCCCCCAGCAGCCAGCTCCAGGGGAGAGCAGAAGATCGCCAACAATGGATGAAATGCCAGAGTGGTGATGTCACCCTTAGGCTTACTATGGGGCATCCATTGTCGGCTGTCCTTCCTCTTACCTGAAGGTGATTATGTAACCAGTCCAGAGCTCCCTGAGAATAGGAAAGTGTAAGCATCTTCCTTCTACAGCAGGGATATGCAATTATCGGACCTCCAGCTGTTGCAGATCCACAAGTCCCATGAGGCATAGCAAGACTGACAGCCACAAACATGACACCCGGAGGCATAGGCATGATGGGAGTTGTAGTTTTACAACAGCTGGAGGTCCGCTAATTGCATATCCCTGTTCTATAGGGTAGTTAGTATAGGAGTTAGGAGGGGAATGGGAGTCATTTTAAGTTTAGTTAGAGCCTGGAGTCCCAATTTAATTAGGTGGGCAAAAGGACAGCCAACTGCAAAGCACCAATGGTGTCTATTATGTGACACTGACCATCAGTAATAGATGGTGGTGGTAGTAGTAAATGGAAAGTATGACAGATCATAGGTTCTAAACAAGTTTCCAATTGGGGGGGGGGGGGGTTACCTTATCAAAACCATTTACAATTTGAAAAACCCAAGCTACAGCCCAACTGTTACCCCTGTAGGTGAACCATGCCTTTTGGACCTGTATAGCACCCTGCATTAACTACACTCATTGCACAAAGTGCGGAGGTGAGTGCCCATGCAGGCTCCAGGGCACAAATATTACAGACTGGCCCCCCAGCGTGGGGTCCAGGTAAGGTTCCCAAAATTTGACCAAGTTTACGCCCATCCAGATGCATTGCTTCCAGATGCATTAATTTGAAAAACCCAAATACAGCCGAAATGTTGCAGTTGGTCTTCAGGGATTGGGCTTCATAGGAATGGACCATAGCCCTGAACCTGTATAGCACCCTGCGATTAACTACATGGGTTTCACAAAGTGCGGAGGCGAGGGCCCATGCAGGATCCAGGGCACAAACTAACATTACAGACTGTCCCACCCCCCAGCGTGGGCTCCAGGTATGGTTCTCAAAATTTGACCAAGGTTACGCCCATCCAGATAATTGTTGTATTAGAAGACAATGAAGAGTTGATTGAATAATCCAAAGAGAAAATAAACTAGTTAAGCTAAGAGTGATTTCTCCAAAAGGGAGAAGAGGCTCATCACCTTAGGACACTAACAAAAAACGGAGGCATCATGGAGTAGGGTAGGGTTATGGGGGGAGCCCTGAGAGAGTGCCATCAAAAGCTTGCCACTGTCCAAATGCCTATTGCCCAGGGTCTATGACTACTCAGCCAGTGTCCTATACTGTATGATTAGGATATAAAATTGTGTACTCACTCTTTTCTTGGGAGCCTATTAAGGAATATAGGAAGTCTTAAACCTTGGTGTTATTCTGCCTTCTACAGGAAGGCTGGACAGTGAAATAAATAAAAGTGTAGGCAAGCCCCAGGATAACCCCTCCCAACTACCAGCATGCCTTGGTTTGTTGCTAGTGTCCTAGGAGGCGTCGGTCTTTTCTTCAATTTTGCTGGTATAACCCAGAGTTTCTCCACTAGAATGCCATGGGTGTAGTAGTAGTAGGGTATCGTAGTAATAGTAGGGTATTAGTAGGGTAAAATAGTAGAGTATTGTATCGCGTTAGCCATTAGTCCCTGAAGAACAGATCTAAGTTATCCTGAAGGCTCTCCTCTATATTCACTTAAAAACAATCCTTTCCATACTGACACCTGAATGGGGGGGATTGGGTTCATTATAACCACCTGGTAATTCGGGGCTCCTCAATCAGGATTCCATGAAACCCCTGGGTTTCTCCAGAGGTTGCTAGGGGTTCCCTTGAGCAATTTCTGCCTTTCAGAAAGGTCCCCGCTGACACCACTGGCCCCTTTAGCTATCTGTAAGGGGCTCTTCCCAATGACCACATGTATAAGGAGCATTCTTCTCACTGACCACCACACTAATGTATCAGGAGTTGTAGATGTAGTCATTTTTAGCAGACACTAAAGGATCGTTTTTATTTATTTTTTTTAACAACATGTTATACTTACCTCCACTGTGCAGCTCGTTTTGCACAGAGTGGCCCCGAACATCCATTTCTGGGGTCCCTCGGCAGCTCTTGCGGCTCCTCCCCGCATTAGATAACCCCCTTGGAGAAGCGCTCTCCCGAGGGGGTTACCTTGCGGGCGCACTCCCGAGTCCAGCATTTGCGTCCACAGACACGAATGCCAGAAACCCCCCCCCCCCCCCCGCCATTGGATTTGATTGACAGCAGTGGGAGCCAATGGCTGCGCGGCTATAAATCTATCCAATCAAGAACTGGGAACCCGTGGAGAGAGGGACGGCGGGGATACGCCAACGGAAATTCGGGGCTCAGGTAAGTAAAAACGGGGGGGGCTAGGGGGCCGGTGACTGCAAGGTGTTTTTTACAACCCCTTTAAGGCCAGAAAGTTATTTTATTTTAAGGGTTCCTCTGTGTTGAAAAGGTTGGGAAGGGCTGGTATAATCTATAATTTAACCAGCATTTTTTCTTCTCTACGCCAATGCTAGAGGCTTACCCTCTGATCTGCACCGGGGGGCGGAAGACCTCAGCCTGACTTTTGAAGCGTACGGCATCCAGACCTTCATCCACTGTCTTCCACGTGAAGTGCTTCTCAGAACCAGTTCTTGTGAAGTTAACTGCATAGCACTTTCCAGAGCTGTTAGCATTGCCCTGTCATGCCTAATTTTTATTGGTCATTGGTTGCCATTATTCCCCATTTCCTGATGGCTTTCTAGAGGAAAAAGTTAGCACTGTGGGATTTGCTGGGGGGGGGGGGGAGTTTCTCATGCATAAACCACGCCCTCTCTCTCTCCATGCTGCATCAAGGAAGCATCTCCCTGCTGATGTTCATACTTTCATAGAGCACCTGGAAATTTGACCTGGCAATATTGACTTTGGTCATTTTGGGTCATCCTAGCCTCTGGTCGCGGACCCTCACCGGCTTCTTGGGTGTCGAGAGTACTTTGCTTCTTACCTTTAGCCTGTATGTTGCCTGCGCTGAAGCAGCAAGATGTCCGATTCTTTACAGAGAGGACAGGTCCTGCTGTACCGGGTGTCCCCCAAGTCCCCCTTTCTACTAATGGCTCAGGGGCCGCTTGCAGCAATTCTAATGATGGTATCGCCATCTTGCAGCTAAAGTGATGTTGATTTCTAATCCGAGTCTCTCAAACCCTTGGACTCCTGCTTAGCATTGTCGGGTGTGGCCGGGTATTCTACCTTCCCATGGAAGACTTTCTGACCCAGTTTACCCCGTTGTTTGCGGACTTTGAGAGGCCACAAATGCGCTCCCGTGCCTTCACCTGCAGATCCTATATCTGATCTACCCACAGCCATAGCAGCTTCTTATCCATCAGCTGCAGAGTCTCTGATACAAACTCACATTGATCCTTAACAGATAAGTTGACCCCTCCCCTGAGGAGTCGCACGCCTACTGCTATTACTGCCAGCTGGGAAGAAATATACCTTTATATTGTGATGTCTTCTCTACAACCTCATCGTCGTCATTCTCCTCCCAGGAACGCTTCTTCTGTGCCTTCTTCTGCAAGAAACATTAAAGAGCAAATGCGTTATAATTGTATTACAGTGAGGGGCACAAATATTTGATCCCCTGCCGATTTTGTACGTTTGCTCACTGACAAAGAAATTATCAGTCTCTAATTTTAATAGTCGGTTTATTATATAGTGAGAGACAGAACAAAAATATCCAGAAAAATGCATTTTAATGAGTGAATTAAGTATTTGATCCCCCATCAATCAGCAAGATTTCTGGCTCCCAGGTGTCTTCTATACAGGTAATGAGCTATTAGGAGCACTCTCTTAAAGGGAGTGCCCCTAATCTCAGCTTGTTACCTGTATAAAAGACACCTGTCCACAGAAGCAAATCAGATTCCAATCTCTCCACCAAAGAGATGTCCAAGGATGTCAGGGACAAAATTTTACACCTACACAAGGCTGGAATGGGCTACAAGACCATCGCCAAGCAGCTTGGTGAGAGGTGACAACAGTTGGTGCGATTATTCGCAAATGGAAAACACAAAATAACGATCGATCTCCCTCGGTCTGGGGCTCCATACAAGATCTCACCTCATGGAGTTTCAATGATCATGAGAACGGTGAGGAATCAGCCCAGAACTACACGGGAGAATCTTGTCAATGATCATAGCTGGGACCATAGTCTCCAAGAAAACAATCGGTAACACACTACACCGTGAAGGACTGAAATCCTGCAGCGCCCGCAAGGTCCCCCTGCTCAGGAAATCACATGTACAGGTCCGTCTGAAGATTGCTAATGAACATCTGAATGATTCAGAGGAGAACTGGGGGAAAGTGTTGTGGTCAGATGAGACCAAAATCCAGCTCTTTGGCATCAACTCAACTCGCCATGTTTGGAGGAAGAGGAATGCTGCCTATAACCCTGAGAACACCATCCCCACTGTCATACATGGAGGTTGAAACATTATGCTTTGGGGGTGTTTTTCTGCTAAGGGGACAGGACAACTTCGCTGCATCAAAGGGACGATGGACGGGGCCATGTACCATCAAATCTTGGATGGAGAAAACCTCCTTCCTCAACCAGGGCATTGAAAATGGGTGGTGGATGGGTATTCCAGCATGACAATGACCCAAAACACACGGCCAAGGCAACAAAAGAGTGGCTCAAGAAGAAGCACATTAAAAAGGTCCTGGAGTGCCCTAGCCAGTCTCCAGACCTTAATCCCATAGAAAATATGTGGAGGGAGCTGAAGGTTCAAGTTACCAAACGTCAGCCTTGAAACCTTAATGACTTGGAGAGGATCTGCACCCCCCCCCCCAAAAAAAAAACAAAAAAACACTCTAGCAATATACAACCAACTGAGCATGTGCAGAGCGACTCCTAGGGCTCTGTGCTATCAGCAGGTATATATTGGGACAGATGAAAAAGGACAAAACCCCTCCTGAGATGTGTGCAAACAGAAGCAGTATTAAATCCAAAACAAAAAAATGTAATATATTGCAGTTTACCAATAATAAAATGTGGCTGCTGCATTTCTGTGGCTCTTTCGGGCTCTGTGTGCTTAGGGTCATTGTCCTGTTGGAAGATGAACCTTCGCCCCAGTCTGAGGTCCAGAGCGCTCGGGAGCAGATTTTCATCAAAAAGGTCTCTGTACATTGCTGCATTCATCTTTCCCTCGATCCTGAGTGACTTTTTCAGCGACTGTTTTTCAGTCGCTGAAAAACATCCCCATAGCATGATGCTGCCACCACCATGCTTCACTGTAGGGATGGTGTTGGCCAGGTGATGAGCAGTGCCTGGTTTCCTCCAGACATGACGCTTGCCATTCAGACTAAAGAGTTCAGTCTTTGCTTCATCAGACCAGAGAATATTGTTTCTAATGGTCTGAGCGTCCTCCAGGTGTCTTTTGTCATGAGCCTTTTACTGAGTGGCTTCCGTCTGGTCACTCTACCATACAGGCCTGATTGGTGGAGTGCTACAGAGATTGTTGTTCTTGTACATGCTCAGTTTGTTGTATATTGCTAGAGTGTTTTTTTTTTGGAGGGGGGGGTTCATGTGATCAGCACAGGGCCAATCAGCACTGTGCTGATCACATGCACCCCCCCCCCCCTCCAAAAAAAAACCCCAAAAAAACACTCTAGCAATATACAACCAACTGAGCATGTGCAGAGCGACTCCTAGGGCTCTGTGCCATCAGCAGGTATATATTGGGACAGATGAAAAAGGGGAGGATCAGAGAAGACAGGATCAAACAGCCTTTTTACACAAAGCAGAAGATTAACCCTTTAGGTTCCACAGCGAGTATAACCAGCGTGCTTTACTGCATATACAGACTGATTTTACTGTTGTGGGTTTAGTAACACCTTTTTTTGCCTGAAAATCTGTACTTGATTAAAGGCTGTGCAAAGATTGTGTCGCAAAACAAAATTGCAACTACCACCATTTTATTCTCCAGGGCCTCTGCTTTATAGAAAAAAGATATAATGTTTGAGGGTTCTAAAGGAATTTTCTACCAAATATGTTGACTTTAATGTTGGTAAAAAATAATTAAATTAAAAAGTGGTTAAAAAGGAAAAACATTTATGGAATCCAGATGGACATAAAATTGAGACGACTCGATGCCTTTGGTTGCTGATGATTGAGAAGTCACATTTTCTTTGTTTTTTCTAACAATGTTTTATCGCATCGTAATGTGATGTACTGTCATTTGTTTTGCATTGTACTACCTTGAAAACAAAAATGTATGTTTCAATAACAATTACCAAAAAACTAAGAGATGTAGCAGTTGAGGGGTCTGATAAGCTCTCTATAGGTGGAACATTGACGGGACCCGGAGTTGGGCTTTAGCTTGGCGGACATACAAATCTAAAATGTCACATTTATCCAATTATCTGCAAATGCCGATATAATAATAAATGAAGGAAAAACTGTCCGCCTTCGGCCAACTCCCTGTCAGCATCTAATGATCCTCAGTGAGAGCGTGGGAGGTCGGGAGATTCAAAGGGTTCTCTTCTAAGAGATGAGCGCAGATTGTGGGAAGGGGGTCGGACTCTGCTGAAGACAAAGAGACTAATTGGTAATAATGTAACAAAACGCACATTAATGATTATTTCATCTGTTTGTGAAGAAAGACGGAAAACGAATTGTTAATGACACTTACATACAAGTTTTGTGAGCGCCGGCAATCAGAAAGGAGGGAAGCGTGAAAAGTCAATGAACCGGCATGGCTCCACCACAATGTCCCCGGAGACGAGGCTTTCCAATGATTGGGACAAATCGGGGGAATCCCATGGACCTGAACATTTCTTTATACATTGTAACTTGTCATTCCATCGATGGTTTGGGCCGGGTTGGTCTATTCCTGCGTCTCTCAACCTTTAGTTGGTCACGGCACCCTGTCAAAGTGTGCAAATTTTCGAGGCACCCCAGCCCAAGGTGGGGGTCCTTCCATCACATGAAAGTCCTCAGTCCCTCCGCCTTCCACATCAAAGTCCTCATTCCCTCCGCCTTCATATAAGGGTCCTTAACACCCCCCCTCCACCCCCCGGTGTCTTCTCATCCCAACTTTACATCAGAGTCCCCCCACCCCCCCAGTGTCTTCTCATCCTCCCGCCTTCATATCAGAGTCCTCAGACCCTTCTTTTAAGTCCTCATTAAACCTCCCCTTCACATGAGAATTCTCGTTTCCCCCACCGCCTTCACATCAGAGTACTCGTCTCCCCCCGCCTTCCACATCAGAGTACTCGTCGCCGCCCGCCCCTCCCACCCCCGCCTTCACATCAGAGCACTCGTCTTCCCCCCGGCCTTCACATTAAAGTACTTATCTACCCCCGCCTTCCACATCAGAGTACTCGTCTCCCCAGCAACCTTCACATCAGAGAACTCGTCTTCCCCCTGCCTTCACATCAGAGTACTTGTCCCACCCTGCGCCTTCCACATCAGAGTACTCGTCACCGGCCGCCCCTCCCACCCCCGCCTTCACATCAGAGTACTCGTCGCCCCCTCCGCCTTAACATCAGAGTACTCGTCTCCCCCCCGCCTTCCACATCAGAGTACTCGTCTCCCCCCCGCCTTCCACATCAGAGTACTCGTCTCCCCCCTCCCCCCGCCTTCCACATCAGAGTACTCGTCTCCCCCCTCCCCCCGCCTTCCACATCAGAGTACTCGTCTCCCCCCTCCCCCTGCCTTCCACATCAGAGTACTTGTCTCCCCCCTCCAATGCCTTGTCATCCCACCTTCACATCAGAATCCTCAGTCCCCCCGACCTACATCAGAGTCCTTTTTTTTTTTTAAATCAAAGTCCTCATTCTCCCTCAACCCCCCCACACACACACCAGAGTCCTCCATCACATCAGAGACCTCAATCGCCCTGATCCACATCAGAGTCCTCAGTCCCCTCATTTAAATCAAAGTTCTCATCCCTCCCCCGGTGTTTTCTCATCCCCTCTGCCTTTGTATCAGAGTCCTCAGACCCTTCTTTTAAATCCTCATGCCCAGGAGGACAATCCCAGGAGGACAATTCCAGGAGGTACCCTGGAAGAGAAGAGTTGGTCTATACAGTGTATGATGTGATCATTCATAGTCTGATAGCGGTCCTCCCTATCCCTGAACCAAGATAGATTAGCGGATAGAAAATACTTGCACGCTTCACTGAGCTGAGCTTACACGGTAACAGGAGGTGGCTGTCTGCACTCCAAGCTTCAAAATACACTCTGCATGGGACCGGATGTTAGAGTGAGAGGCGGTGTCAGCGGTCTCCCTCTGGCCTGATGCCTCAGTGACCATCCGCACCAGCCTGGCGGATTAAGCCCAGCTGGAAGCACTCTCGTCCGCTGCAGAGTCTGGGGCTTGTTCGGCTGCCTGGCTCCCTTCAATCCTGCCTGTGTCTGCATATGCCGCCGGAACATCGTCGCTGCTGTTTGGACAGCCGCGCCAGCGACCCCCTCCTTGGAGCGGCGAGGAGAGCGTGAGACGCCGGCCATGTTTGAGAGGGTTGCCGGGGCGACGGCTCCGACGCTAGCGGCTCCGACGGCGTTCACTGACAGAGGAAGAAGCGACCAGTGGGGAACGTCCCTGCACTGTCCAGGTAGCCCGGCAGTACTAAGGTATTGAGCACTCTGATTACATATGAGGCGGACTGTTTTTGTTTTTCTTCTCTCTCTCTCACTGGGGGCTGAATTGCTGCCTGAAGTAGAGGGGTTGAGGTTCAGGCAGCCTATCTTGCGATCAAAAAGTGGCTTATCCCTGTGGGGGAGAGGGACACCCTGCTGGCTGGAGCTGGTATGTACAATCAAAGTAAACGTTTATTTATGGCAGAGAAAACAACAGCTTGATAATACTGAATTGCCTATCATACTAGGCTGGGTGCTAGTCCTGCTTGTAACCGAACACTAGAAAAATATAATTGGGACTGTGTTAATATTTTGACCTGAGAAAAGGAAGGGAAAGGTTAACTTGACGACTTGTTAAAACCCCATAATTGTTCTCCTTTGGATTATATAATAAGCCATGACTAGAAAAAAAGGAGAGGAGCTGCAGCAGCAGGAGAATACTAGCTCTCAAACTACTCGTACATCAAAAGAAAAGGGGAACCAGGCAGCAGCAGAAGCAGCGGCCAAGTTGGAAAAATTTGCGCACCCCTCTACCTCATCACCATCCAAAAGCACCCTCCAACAGCAGGAGAAATCTCATGTGGGGGGCTCTGGGGATAGGAAGAGTCTAGGAAAAGGGCCGACGGTAGCACACATAACAAAAACCGCGAGCAGTAAAGGCTCTGCGGGCGAACCCTCAGGAATGGCAACTAGCAATGTCGCCGAGCAAAATATTTCTTTAACAGCGGAGCCTACATTGAAAGATGTCCTATGCGCTGTTAATTCCTGTAAATCCTCCCTAAGTGAATTGTGCGACCAGCTGAAGGGGTTAAAGGAAGAGCTAATTACAGTAAGCCAAGAATTACAAAGGACTGCTGCTAGAACAACTACACTAGAGGAGAGGATGAGTCAGGTTGAGGATGATCTGGCCCCACTGAAGCAAGAGCTTAAAGCAATGAAAACGCAGATTGACCTGCATAAAGTTAAGATGGAGGAAATGGAAAATAGGTCTCGCAGGAACAACGTGCGGGTGGTGGGCCTACCGGAGCGGTGTGAGGGTCCCCACCCCGAAGAGTTCATGGAGAAGTGGCTTAGGGGAACATTCGGGACAGAAACCTTTTCTCACCTTTTTTCTATTGAAAGAGCCCACAGAGTGCCAACTAGGCCCCCGCCATCAGGAGGATATTCCAGACCAATAATTATGAAATTCCTCAACTACAGGGATAAGGTTACATTGATGCGCAGGGCTAGAGAGAAAGGGGATATTTTACATAACGGGGCAAAAATTTTAATTTTTCCCCGACTACTCCCCAGACCTGCAGAAACGAAGGGCCGAATTTAGGGACATTAAGCACAAACTACGAGACTATAAAATAGAATATGCCCTGTTGTATCCGGCACGCCTGCGCATTACTGCCCTAGGGGCTACTCATTTCTTCGACACAACGACAGGGGCAACAAAATGGCTCGAAGATAACAAAATGACTCTGCAGAGCTAGGGGTTCTATAAGGCTGGTTGAATCATCAGGCTTTATTCTTTTCGGTTTCTTTTTTTTTTTCCCTTTTTTTTTTTTTTTTCATCATATAGCGGATGGCACGGGGAGGGGGGGGGCAGGGGGGGGCGTGATGGATGGAAGCACGGATGAAGGATGTGGTTTCACTAGGTTTATATACTTTAAGTACCGACTTGGTGTTTTGGAATTGGGCTGGGGGAGGGGGAGAGGGGGGGAGGAGCTTGGAAGTGTGTCACGAAGCACCTGGTCAGTATATGAGTGAGGAGTTTTTTTTTGAATGGTTGCAAGGGAGTAAAAAGGTCACATGCATAGCCCCTAGGGCTGGCCTAGCTAGGCAGGAGGGGGAGACACGAAAAGGGGTGGGGAAAGGGGGGATGGGTCAGGTAAAAGTTGGGGGGGGGGGGCAGGTTAAATAGAGGGAGGGGAGGGGGGCTCACAATAAATTATGGGGTCAGATACTGTGGTGAACGAAAGGCACACATACTCAGGAGGAGAGGGTTTACAAAAATAAAGCACATTTGCACATCTTGTTTACGTTTACAATTAAATAACACTAGAGGAGGGGGCGGAGTGGTCCCTGGACGTGGGGGCCCTTGCCCCCTCACCCTATTTTTCTTTTTTTTTCATTTTTAATATAAGCACAGAGATTACGGCAAGTCCTGTAGACACAATTGCACAAATGAATTGCTTTTACTTTTTGAGGGGTCAGTTATTTTCTCTCTTTTTTCTCTTCTTTTTTCTTTTTTTTTTCTCTTTGTAAATGCCTTTTAAAACCTTAAAAATAGGTTCGTGGAACATTAGGGGTATGAGTGACCCTGCTAAGAGGGCAGCTGTATTTTCGGTGGTGGAAAATTATGGTGTTAAACTGGCTTGCCTGCAGGAAACCCACCTCACTAACGAGACTAAATTATATGTTCGGAGTAACAAATTCCAAGAACAGTATCACTCGGTTCATACCTCTTACTCAAGAGGGGTGAGTATCTTGGTGAGGAGAGGTACCTCATTTTCCTGCAGGGAAGCTAGGATAGACACGTTGGGAAGGTATGTCTTTCTGAGTTGTGTTGTGGAAAATAAATCTCTGGTGATAGCAAATGTTTATATCCCTCCTCCGTTTAAAACAGAGATCATGCTGGAGTTTGTGGATGGTATGGTGGATATTCCTATAATAGCGGTGGGCGATTTCAATGCAGTTCTAGATAGTAGCATGGATCGATTTCTGCCCGTGTCCCACGCGGAAAGAGTACCAGAGGGGCGATTAGCCCAACTGCTTGTAGAGATTGGATGGCGCGATCTGTGGAGATCTTATAATCCAAATACTCGGCAGTACTCCTGCCACTCAGGGTCATACTCTACTCTCTCGCGCATAGATATGGCAGTGGGTAATAGTGAAGCTTTGCGATTAATAGGAAACATTGAGTACAGACCGAGGGGAATATCGGACCACTCACCCCTGACTTTGACTCTAAATCTAAGCATTAGAACCAGTCAGAAGAGGTGGACAATAAACCCACTATGGCTGGACCTGATTAGTAGTCCAACAGAAATATCCTCCAAGTTAAAAGAGTTTGGAACATTCAACTCAGGCACAGCACCAGTAGGAGTGGTGTGGGACACCCTAAAAGCATACCTTAGGGGACTACTACACCAGCAGGTTGCCATGGTAAAAAAAAACATCAAGGGACTGGGAGGTGAGGGCTAGTAGGGAAGCCACGGAAGCAGAAGCGCAGTATGTGTTAGACCCAACCCCAGAAAAACAGGAGATTTGGCTCAACAAACAACAAGAGTATAAAGAGGTAATCAACAGAAGGGTAGAGAACAAGAGACTTTTCCAGAAACAAAATTATTTTGGGGAGGGAGAGAAAGTAGGCCGGATGCTTGCCCTTCTAACTAGGTCTAATTTATTCTCACCAACCATCTCCTCAATTAAAACATCGGCTGGAAATATTACATCTGATCCGGTCGAGGTCTTAGAAACTTTCTCCATATTTTATAGAGACCTGTACAGGTCCCGCCAGGGCTTGAACCAGCGCGAGATGGACAGGTTCTTGGAGGGAGTAGACCTGCCCATACTCTCGGAGAGCGATAGAAGCGAGGTGGATTCCCCTCTGGCCCTGGAGGAGCTACAAAAGGCAGTCGCAGAGTTGTCAGGTCAGAAATCTCTGGGCCCGGACGGGCTACCACTGGAGATTTATAGGAAATACGGGGAGATTCTGCTCCCGGAGCTCCTAAAAGTGCTAGAGCAGACGACCAGGGATGGTAGGTTGCCCTTATCAATGTCAGAGGCCGATATAGTAGTGATCCCAAAGGAGGGGAAAGATCAATCGGAAGTTTCTTCATACAGACCGATATCACTGCTGTGCACAGATGTCAAGATCATTGCAAGGGTGCTGGCATCCAGGCTAAACAAATGTATTGACAAACTGGTGCACCCGGACCAATCGGGGTTTATCCCCGGTCGGTCCACTAGCACAAATATCAGAAGAGCTTACTTGAACCTACAGGTACCAACAGAGAATGCGGGATCCAGAGCCATATTGTCTTTGGATGCTGCCAAGGCCTTTGATAGCCTAGAGTGGGAATACCTCTGGAGGGTGCTAGAGAGGTTTGGATTCGGTCCTGTATTTATTAGCTGGTTAAAAATTTTATATAACCATCCAAGGGCAAGGCTCAAGATAAACGGTGAATACTCGGAAAGCTTTCCCCTCGAGAGAGGGACAAGACAGGGATGCCCCTTATCTCCTTTGCTGTTTGTTCTGGCCATGGGACCATTGGCGGGAGCAGTGAGATCATCTACGGAAATACAGGGATTTCGAAGAAAAGGGAGAGAAGAGAGAATAGCACTTTTTGCAGATGATGTCATATTTTTCCTGGGGGACACGACCTCCTCTTTGTAGAAAGTGATGCATTTAGTAAAGGATTTCGGAAAGTTTTCGGGATTAGTTATCAACTGGTAGAAGTCATCGCTTCTACCGGTAGACTCACTGGCCAACTCTACCCCAACGTGTTTGCCTCATCTGAAGATCACGGAAAAAATGAAATACCTTGGCGTTGTGCTGTCCAAGGACCCCGGTACGTTTATCAAGGACAACTTGATCCCCCTCTTATTAAAATTTAAGAGGAAATGTGATATTTGGAGCAGACTCCCTTTGTCTGTGGCGGGCCGAGCCAATCTGATAAAAATGGTCTGGATGCCGCAGTTGTTCTACCTACTTCACAACTCCCCAGTTTGGATTGGAGAGAAGTGGTTTCAAAAGATCCAATCCCTTTTTAGGGAATTAATATGGAAAAAAGGGCAGGCTAGGATCGGACTACAAAAATTCAAGTTAGACTTACCGGTAACTTGTTTTCCTTGAGTCTTTCAGGACAGCACTTGAGAGAGTGACTCCTCCCCTTGCCAACAGGAAACACCTCTTCCACCAAACTTTAAAAGGAGGCTCCTTTCCACATCTTGTCAGTAGTAGTAGAGAACCTCCGGCCCCAAACTGGAACACATAATCGAGATATGATTAGTCACAGTATATATATATGTAAAAACAATAGGGCGGGATGCTGCTGTCCTGAAAGACTCAAGGAAAACAAGTTACCGGTAAGTCTAACTTGAATTTTCCCTTATCGTCTTTCAGGACAGCACTTGAGAGGATAAGAGAGACTTACCCCCCTAGGGAGGGACCACAGCCTGCAGAACCTTTCTGCCAAAAGCCTGATCCCCTGCTGATAGGAGATCCAGTCTGTAATGACGGACAAACGTTAAGTAGCTTGACCACGTAGCCGCCTTACAAATCTGATCTGGGGTGGCACCAGCTCTTTCTGCCCATGTAGTGGCCTGGGCTCTTGTTGAATGAGCCCTAATTCCCAGCGGGGAAGATAAACCCATTTGAGAATAGGCTACAGAAATAGCTGTCTTAAGCCATCTAGCCAATGATGCTTTAGATGCTTGTTGGCCTTTCTTGTTTCCAGAAAAAAGAACAAATAATGAATCTGAAACTCTAAACCCTCCTGTTACTTCCAAATACTGTAATAGGATACGTCTTACGTCTAAATTGTGAAACTGCTCTTCCTTTGCACCCGAAGGGTTAGCAGAAAAGGTTGGTAGAGTAATCTCCTGAGACCTGTTACTAAAGCTTGCCACTTTTGGCAAAAACCCCGGATCTACTTTAAGGACAACTCTATCAGGAAAAACTGACAAAAAAGGCTCTTTTACTGATAGAGCGTGCAGTTCACTAATCCTTCTTGCTGAAGTAATTGCGACCAGAAAAATAGTCTTCAAAGTTAAATTCTTTAGGGATATGGCCTGTAAAGGCTCAAATGGTTCTTTTGCCAGAGCCTGCAGAACCACCGAGAGATCCCAATTTGGGAAATGCTTCACCGGGACCGGTCTAGACCTGGAAAGTGCTTTGAAAAATCTCATGATCAGAGTTTCTGAAGATAAGGATCTCTCCAGATAAACTCCCAAGGCGGCCACCTGCACCTTAAGGGTGCTGACCGCCAAATTCTTGTCTGCACCGTTTTGCAAGAACTCCAGCACTGAAACTAGATCTTTAACCTCCCTATGTTCAGAATGACAGAAAGAAACATAGACTTTCCATACTTTGGCGTAAATATCCCTGGTTACCTTTTTCCTACTGGAAAGCAACATCGTAGTTAAACGTTCAGAAAAGCCTTTGCTTCTCATTAACTGCTCCTCAGATACCAGGCAGTGAGTTTTAACCTGCCTACATCTGGATGATGCACTGGCCCCTGAGTCAACAGATCCTGACTGAGCGGAAGATGCCAACATGGTTTTATTGCCAACTGAAGAATCGTGGAAAACCAAGCCCTCTTTGGCCAATATGGAGTAATCAAAATTATTGATACTCTCTCTTCTAGTATTTTCCTCAACACTAGAGGGATTAACCTGAATGGAGGAAAAGCATACCCTAGGTGAAAATCCCATGGATGTGCCAGAGCATCTATCCCCTGAGAGCAAATGTCTCTCTGAAGGGAGAAAAAATTCGGGAGCTGCGTGTTTTGTTTTGAAGCAAACAGATCTACCTGCGGAAGGCCCCAAACACTGGTGATTAATGCAAACACCTTCCTGTTCAGACTCCACTCTGATTCCTGAACTTTCTGTCGGCTCAGATAATCCGCTACTTCGTTCAATGTGCCTTTTAGATGGACTGCGGATAGAGATAGTAAGTGGTTCTCTGCCCACTCCAGAATCTCTACTGACAGTAAGTGAAGAGCCCTGCTTCTTGTGCCTCCCTGTTTGTTCAGGTAGGCTATGGCCGTGGCATTGTCTGACAAAATCTGGACATGGCAACCTCTGAGGTTTTGAGAGAAGAAAGCTAATGCTAGAGCAACCGCCTTCAGCTCTCTCCAATTTGAGGATTTTTGGGCCTCGAACTGGGACCATGTTCCCTGCGCTAAGGCCTGACCCATGTGGGCCCCCCATCCCTGCAAACTGGCGTCTGTTGTGACCACTTTCCCGGTTGGAAAAGACCAAAGAAGACCTTTTTGCAGTACCACCTGACTTTTCCACCACCAAAGTGAACGTTTGACTCTGGTGGGAATCTTTACTTTTGTATCTAAACTCTCCATCCTGTGGTTCCAGGTCCTTAGAAGGAACCTCTGTAGAGTCCTGAAATGCAGCCTTGCCCATTGGATGGCTGGCATTGAAGAGGTTAATGTCCCCAGAGCCGACATAACCTTTCGGACTGAAATCAGTTGATTTGTTTGTAGTGCCGTTATTACCTTTTGGACCTTGATCTTTTTCTCTTCTGGGAGAAAAATCTTTTGCTCCACTGAATCTATCAAATAACCCAGAAACAGTACTTGCTGAGCTGGGATGAAATTTGATTTTTGAACATTCACTATCCACCCTATTGACTCCAAATGACTGCGGGACTTGCTCAAATCCTCCTGCAACTTTTCCCTGGATGGGGCAAAAAAGAGGAGGTCGCCCAGATATGGAATTACCGCAATCCCCTGGAGTCGAAGAGGGGCGAGAGCTTCCGCCATTATCTTCGTAAAAATACGAGGAGCTGACGACAGGCCGAAGGGAAGGGCCCTGAACTGAAGATGTATAATCTCCTTGCCCATATTCACCGCAAACCTCAGGAACTTCTGGGACTGAGGTGCTACAGGAATATGAAGATAAGCATCCCTCAGATCGATTGATGCCATAAAACAATCTTTTGTCAGAATGCTTCTGACCGTGAAAATTGAGTCCATACAAAACTTTTTGTATAGGACTGACCTGTTCAGGGGTTTTAGGTTGAGGATAAGACGGAAGTTTCCGGATGGTTTTCTTATCAGAAAGATGTGAGAATAGAAACCCTGACCCTGTTCTTCTGGGGATACTGGTATCACTACCCTCTGGTGCCTCAGATCCCTTAAAAGGTTCTTCATGGCCAGAGCCCTTGTTTGATCCCTTGGTAGGTTTGTTACAAAGAATCTTTCTGGCGGGCGATCCGAAAACTCTATCCTGTAACCTTGGGACAGCATGTCCAAAATATATAGACTTTCTGTCATGCTGGCCCAAATGGGAAGGAAACCTTGCAGCCTTCCCTCCACCGGTACGCACAAGTCATTGTGTTTTACCGGAGGCTGCAGGAGGATGGAAAAGGACATTTCCTTTTCCCTTTGCCTTCTGCGAAGCCCAATTTTTTCTTTTCTCCTGGGGTTTGTTTTGTTCTTGAGCCCTTTGGGAACGAAAAAAACGTTTAACTGGCTGTTTTTTCTTTTTGATGGGAAAAGACTTCTTTTTATCCGCTGTTCTATCTAGAACCGCATCTAAGTCAGGCCCAAAAAGCAAGTCACCCAGGAACGGTATCCCACACAGCTTGTTTTTGGATGCCGCGTCCCCCGGCCAAGTTTTCAACCACAAAGCCCTTCTGGCTGAGTTGGCCAGGGCAGCAGATCTAGCTGTCATTTTAATTGATTCCGCTGATGCATCAGATATAAATGCGACAGCGGCCGACAGAGTTGAGAATGAATCCAAAATCTCTTGTTTTGGTGAGTCTGCTGAGATATGGGCCTTAAGTTGCTCTAACCAGAACTCCATATTTCTGGATACCACTGTAGTTGCCATAGCAGGTTTAAGATTTCCCATGATAGATTGCCAAGCCCTTTTTAGAACCTGGTCCATCCTTTTATCCATGGGATCTCTCAACACCCCCATGTCCTCGAATGCCAAATCTGTAGACCTCGAGACCTGGGAAAACGCGGCATCTAGTTTGGGGTTTTTGTTCCAAACCGCCGCTGGATCTTCGTCAAAAGGAAAACGCCTTTTTAAGGCTTTGGGAAAGAAAGGCTTTCTCTCTGGCTCTGCCCACTCTTTCTTAATAGCTTCAGAAATAACAGAGTGCACTGGGAAATTGCGATTTTTGTGCTCGCTAAGCCCTGCATACATTTTATCATGCAGAGATAACTCCTTTCTTTCCTCCTCCAGACCCAGTGTGGTATAGATTGCTTTTAACAGGCCATCTACCTGTTCTAAAGACAATTTAAATCTTGAAGGTAAATTTTCTCCTTCCTCACCCTCATCAGAATCCTCAGATTGAGAGGGGAAATGTCCCTCTGGGGTAGGAGATGCCTCAGTCTCCACCGCCGGGACTATAAGTGAGCCTTGGGAGGACTGTAAGGTAGTAGGCTGACTCAGGGATGGGTTTGCTAGGGAAGAGCGAAATGATTGAATAGTCGCATCAAGTTCTTTTTTAACAGATGCAATCAAGTCGCTGCAAGCGGAAGAAGCTTCTTCTTTAACTAGCAAATCAATACAAGCTTGACATAACGTCTTCTTCCATCCTTCAGGTAGCTTGGATTTACATGAAGGACATTTTCTTTTTGCCACTGGATCAGAGCTCTTGGCCTGCCATGAGACAAAAGAAGAAACCATCCTAATGAGACAACCTGTCCTATACCCAAGGATGCTCACCACAGGTGCACAGTAAGAACTAAACTGCCTTATGTGCCCAGATAGGCCCCTGCCACCGGGGGGGAGAGATAGAAAGAGAGAGAGAGACCCCACAGTACAAGGAGGACAGTATACAACTGCCCCTTACCTGGGCCTTGCTGGTGCCTGTGCCTGTCCCACTTGCTGCCGCCATCGATTCCATCGAGGAGCGCTTGCTGTGTTTGTGTGGCTAAACGCCGGTTCCGGACTCCAATAGCGCCTGTGCGCCGGACCGGAACCGCCAAATAAGCACCAGCCCCGTTCCTCCCCTTTCCCTCTGCGATTTCCGGCGGAAATGACGCCGCACGCCTGTTCCGTGGGCTCCGCCCCCTCCGGATGCCTCACTTCCGGCGGATGGAGCCCCGCTGCCATCCCCAAGATGGCGGCGGTGCAATAAGAAACAGGCGGTGGACCTGAGAAAAAAACACAGTAAACGGCCACCGCCTGTCTTGCCGCCGCCTAGGAGCGATGCCCACGACAGTCGGACTCACCCTGAGCCCATATGAAGAGGGAGAGGGAGCCCAGCCAGCAGCACTTCACCTCAGCTGTGGAATGGGAGGAACAGCTCTCATGAGGTAACAAAGTGTTTGATGAAAAAAAACAGGAAACCTGAGCTCCCAGGACAGCACCTGAGAGCCCTGACTTCCCCACAAAGTGTTCCCTCCGGAGGAAACACAAAAACTGACAAGATGTGGAAAGGAGCCTCCTTTTAAAGTTTGGTGGAAGAGGTGTTTCCTGTTGGCAAGGGGAGGAGTCACTCTCTCAAGTGCTGTCCTGAAAGACGATAAGGGAAAACTGCAGCGCCCCGACACGGAGGGGGGACTGGGGGTTCCTCAACCATTTATGTACTACCTGGCAGCCCAGCTACAACAATTGGGTGGATGTGCCACAGAGAGGGGGAAATAACAACGTTAAAATCATTCTACAGGGGAATCCACACAGCTCATTAGTGGGATCACTGGAGGCAGACTCGCTACAAGGAGAAATCCCGACACTTAAAATGATCACCAGGGTCTGGCAGGCAGCTAAGAAAATAATGGGGTATAAAGGAATATCAGAACATGCGCCATTGTGGAACAATAAGCGATTGCACGAACTATCAACAGTAGATAGGAATAGATTGTGGGAAAGTTGTGGGGTAAGCCGGCTGATACAATTATATGAAGGGGACACTCTGAAATCCTTTGGAGGACCTAAGACACGAGTACGGGATACCAAACCAGGTATTCTACAGTTACTTGCAGATCAGGCACGCTCTTAGTAAGCAGTTTAGTAGACAACCCCCAATATGGTGTAGGACCCCACTACTACAGACAATAATTAAATCAGAGACCACCAAGGGCTTAATTTCAGAGATATACACCCAACTAACAAAGAGAGGAAACACAAAGGCAGGTCTATCAGGGAGAAGGGGCAGATGGGCGGCCGACGTGGGGGAGATAACGGACGAGCAATGGGAGAGGACTCTTGAGTTTGGATCAGAGGTGTCGGTCTCTCCCTCACAAAAAGCCTCCCACTTGATGCTGTTACACAGATCTTACTACACACCAAAAAAGCTGTTTATGTTTGGCCGTAGAACCAACGACGAGTGCCCTAGATGCAGAGGAACAGGCGACCTAATTCACATGGTCTGGAGGTGCCCAAAATTAGTCAGGTACTGGACTGAGATTATAAAGAAAATAAATGCTACGTTTAGAGTGGACTTAGAGCCCGATCCTAAAATCTGTGTGCTGGGCTACGTCAGTAGTGGATTGAGGGATAGAAGCACAGCCGTAGCGATAGCAAGATGCTTGTTTCAAGCTAGAAAATTAATTGCACAAGCATGGCAATCAAGCACACCTCCAACCCCGGAAGCTTGGGTCGGAATGGTTAACTCCACAATATGGAGCGAAAGGACATTCTACACAAGGCTAGGTAATTACAAAACGTTTGTGAAACTATGGAACCCATGGGTCCAAGCAATGCCATGCTCCTTACCAGTGTTACTTTAGCGCCGAGAGCAATTGTCTTTTCACCAGGGCAGAGATGCTGTATCATAGCCTAGAGACCCGAAGTCAAGAGAGAATAAGGGAAAAAATAATAGCTTGATATAAGGTGTGCATCGGAATAATTAGGGCAGGTCACTGGGGGGAGGGGGTGGGGATGGGGGGGGATCACTAGTTTAAATAGTTTAAAAAGTACTAAAACACAGCCATGTATGTAAACAGCAAGAGATTGTGTGGCCGGCTGGCCGGGACGTATATAGCGGGTGGTTTTTTTGTTTTTTTTCTTATGTTACACTTTTGTATAACTGTAATCTTACATACTGAATGCACAAATCAAGAGAAAAGTCTGAATGGCCACAATGATGTGACTCGGCAAGAGACAAAAATGACCATCAATCTGAAAGATGTCTCTGGATCAAGGTAACTGAAGTGGTCGGAAAAAAAAAAAAAAAATACACTCTGCATTTCATAGCTGCACTGATATTTATGGTCATCATCCTTCTCCAATCAGAGACATTCGTCATCTTCAGGGGGGATCTTTGGCAGAGTCAAAGAGTGGCTACCTTTCTTTTTTCTGCACTGGATTAACCCCTTCAATACCGGGCACTTTCACCCCCTTCCTGCCCCGGCCAATTTTCAGCTTTCAGCGCTCTCACACTTTGAATGACAATTACATGGTCATGCTACACTGTACCTGTATGACATTTCTATAATTTTTCTCACACAAATAGAGCTTTATTTTGGTGGCAGTCAATCACCACTGGGGGCTTTTACTTTTTGCTTAACAAAAGGACTGAAACGAAGAAAGTTTTTTAAAAAAATTTTCTGGTTTAGAATTTTGCAAATAAGTAATTACTGATGAGGCTCCACTGATGGACACTGATGTGCGCTGATGAGGCTGCACTAACTGGCACCAATGAGGCTTCACTCATGTGCGATAATGGGCTCTGATGTGCGCTGATGGAGCTGCCCTGATTATCAGTGTAAATGTGTGCTGTTACAGGATTGCCGGTTAGGTTTGCTGATGAGGCTGCACTGACGGGGCTCCACTGAGGGGCACTGATCATCAGTATAAATGTGTGCTGTTACAGGATTGTCGGTTATGTGCACTGATAAGGCTTCACTGACGGGCACTGATAGAGCTGCTCTAATTATCAGTATATATATATGTGTGCTGTCACAGGATTACCAGTTATGTGCACTGATGAGGCTGCACTGACAGGCACTGATGTTCACTGATGGGGCTCCACTGAGGGGTACTGATCATCAGTGCAAATGTGTGCTGTTACAGGATTGCCAGGTAATGTGCACTGATAAGGCTGCACTGACGGGCGCTGATGAGGCTGCACTGATTATCAGTATAATTGTGTGCTGTCACAGAATTGTGCACTGATGAGGCTGCACTGACAGGCACTGATGTTCGCTGACGGGGCTCCACTGAGGGGCACTGATTATCAGTGCAAATGTGTGCAGTTACAGGATTGCCGGTTATGTGCACTGATGAGGCTGCCCTGATCATCAGTGTAAATGTGTGCTGTCACAGGACTGCCGGTTATCAGCTCTCCTTTTCTCACATGACAGCTCTGAGGATTGGAAATGCCGACAACCGACATTTGTTTACATGTGATCAACTGAGATCAGCTTTATCCAAGGAGGACACAACGATCACAGAGCGCGCCTGATGCTTGTGTGATTGGGATCATCGATTTTCCCATAAGCCTGCACTAAGATACAAGTCAGATTTTGGGCATCTTCTGCAACAAAAATTTAATTTTTGGTGAGATACTCCTAAAGGGAAAAATCACGTCTATAGGGATGCAGACCCTGTCACTTTCCTCATTGGAGCCCTGCAAGCACAGCAGCTGACTGATAACTATAAAGCCATTAACTCTGCACATGGACACAGAGAAAAAAAAACAGCTCTTTCTTCAGAATAACAAAATGAAGGAATCTGCTACAAAGTGTCTAACAATCCCGGCAATGTACAGAGATCACCCGGGGGAGGGGCGTTGGGTTCCGAAACAAAAGTGAAGTTACTCTTTAATGACTCCACAGGAATGGTTGCTGGTTCTCTGGAAGGGCGGTGGGGATGTTGGGTGGACAATCTTTATGCAAATGACGCCGATTTCATCAAACAGACTGCTAAATGACGATCGCCATCTTCTGCGTAATTTCGCTCGGTTTGTGTTTCCAGGAAGATCCAGCGAGGTGCAAAAGTCAAACTAATTTTGATGATTTACAAAGAAAAATTTCATTGACTTCCAAGTATTGTGACAACATTGTCCAACAGAAAGATCACTGGGGGGGGGGGGGTGTTTTAGGATTAGAAGGAAAGTTCATATTTTTCCTTTGCAGTTTAAAAAAGTATCCAAAACTTTTTTTCTTTTTTGCACCGTTCTTCAGCTTCTCATAACCACTTGAAGATCGGACATTTTCTGGCACTTTTTGGTTACATGTAAAAATCAATTTTGTATTTATTTATTTTTTTCTAGAAAATTAGAACCCCCAAACATTATATATATATTTTTTTTTTAAAGCAGAGACCCTAGAGAATAAATTGGCGGGTTTTGTAAATATTTTTTTTTTTTTTTTTAATGTCACATGGTAGCTTTTTTTTTTTTTTTTTTTTTAAACGCAGTTTTTGGGAAATTTTATTGCAAATAAATAAATAAAAACACACACAATACATAACCCAATTTTATGTAGGATATAAAAGATGATGTCACACTAAGTAAATAGACACAAAACATGTCACGCTTTAAAAATTGCGCACGCCCGTACAATGGCGACAAACAGCGTAAATTTAACCATCCATAAGCGACGCTTTAAAAGCCTTTACAGCAGGGGGGTCTCAAACTGGCGGCCCCTCCAGCTGTTGCGAAACTACAAGTCCCATAAGCTATATTTATATTATAATATACATGTTTTGTTGATCTGGGTGGACGTCACATGACGCGGGGCCGCGCTGCAGCGTGATCCGTCACTGGCTGTGTCCATTGGACTGATCAGTGTACCAGCCCGCTGCTCTGTACCATGTGATCACTGTGGCCAATCAGCAGATCACAGGACAGTTGTAAACAATGAATGGCTTCCTTTCATGCCATCCATTGTATACAATTGTGTTGCTAGCTGTGATTGGTCACAGTGATCACATGGTACAGACAGGGGGCCAATCACAACAAAGCACACTGAAGGAATGCGTTTCATTCAGTAAAAAACGGTTGCTAATACCAGTGTTTCTCAGCTCCAGGTCCTCAAGGCTCCCCAACAGGTCATGTTTTCAGGATTTCCCTCTTATGAAACGGTTGTGGTAATTACTAAGGCAGTGAAACTGATCAAATCACCTGTGTAAAATAATGGGAAGCCTGAAAACATGACCTGTTGGGGCACCTTGAGGACTGGAGTTGAGAAACACTGGCTTATACCAATGAAATTCACTGGTATAAAACAAACAAATTTCAATGAATAAAAAAAAAAAAATAATTCCTGATCACTTCCACAGAGTAGTACAATGTTACTATGGTAGCACTGTATTGCTCTAGTCAGTGTGTAAAAAAAAAAAAAAAAATCAAATAAAAAAAAAAATTGTGTAAAAAATAAATAAATAAAAAAAAAAAAAATATATATATATATATATATATATATATATATATATATATATATATATATATATATATATATATATATATATATATATATATATATATATATATATATATATATATATATAATGTTTGGGGGTTCCAAGTAATTTTTTTAGCAAAAAATATTGATTTTAACTTAAAGAGGAGTTCCACCCAGGGGCTCCATTAACCACTTCAGCCCCGGAAGGTTTTACCCCCTTCCTGACCAGAGCACTTTTTACAATTCGGCACTGCGTCGCTTTAACTGCTAATTGCGCGGTCATGCAATGCTGTACCCAAACGAAATTTGCGTCCTTTTCTTCCCACAAATAGAGCTTTCTTTTGATGGTATTTGATCACCTCTGCCGTTTTTATTTTTTGCGTTATACACGGAAAAAGACCGAAAATTTTGAAAAAAAAATGATATCTTCTACTTTTTGTTCTAAAAAAAATCCAATAAACTAAATTTTAGTCATACATTTAGGCCAAAATGTATTCGGCCACATGTCTTTGGTAAAAAAAATGTCAATAAGCGTATATTTATTGGTTTGCGCAAAAGTTATAGCATCTACAAACTAGGGTACATTTTCTGGAATTTACACAGCCTTTAATTTATGACTGCCTATGTCATTTCTTGAGGTGCTAAAATGGCAGAGCAGTACAAAACCCCCACAAATGACCCCATTTTGGAAAGTAGACACCCCAAGAAAATTGCTGAGAGGCATGTTGAGCCCATTGAATATTCATTTTTTTTTGTCCCAAGTGATTGAATAATGACAAAAAAAAAAAAATTACAAAAAGTTGTCACTAAATGATATATTGCTCACACAGGCCATGGGCATATGTGGAATTGCACCCCAAAATACATTTAGCTACTTCTCCTGAGTATGGGGATACCACATGTGTGGGACTTTTTGGGAGCCTAGCCGCGTACGGGGCCCCGAAAACCAATCACTGCCTTCAGGATTTCTAAGGGTGTACATTTTTGATTTCACTCTTCACTGCCTATCACAGTTTCGGAGGCCATAAAATGCCCAGATGGCACAACCCCCCCCCCCCCCAAATGATCACATTTTGGAAAGTAGACACCCCAAGCTATTTGCTGAGAGGCATGTTGAGTCCATGGAATGTTTTATATTTTGACACAAGTTGCGGGAAAGTGACAAATTTTTTTTTTTTTTTTTTTTTGCACAAAGTTGTCACTAAATGATATATTGCTCACACAGGCCATGGGCATATGTGGAATTGCACCCCAAAAAATACATTTAGCTGCTTCTCCTGAGTATGGGGATACCACATGTGTGGGACTTTTTGGGAGCCTAGCCGCGTACGGGGCCCCGAAAACCAATCACCGCCTTCAGGATTTCTAAGGGTGTAAATTTTTGATTTCACTCTTCACTGCCTATCACAGTTTCGGAGGCCATGGAATGCCCAGGTGGCACAAATCCCCCCCAAATGACCCCATTTTGGAAAGTAGACACCCCAAGCTATTTGCTGAGAGGCATGGTGAGTATTTTGCAGCTCTCATTTGTTTTTGAAAATAAAGAAAGACGAGAAAAAAAATTTTTTTTTTTCTTTTTTCAAAACTTTGTGACAAAAACTGAGGTCTGCAAAATACTCACTATACCTCTCATCAAATAGCTTGGGGTGTCTACTTTCCAAAATAGGGTAATTTGGGGGGTTTTTTTGCCACCTGGGAATTCCATGGCCTCCGAAACTGTGATAGGCAGTGAAGAGTGAAATAAAAAAATTTACGGCCTTAGAAAGCCTGAAGGCGGTGCTTGGTTTTCGGGGTCCCGTACGCGGCTAGGCTCCCAAAAAGTCTCACACATGTGGTATCCCCGTACTCAGGAGAAGCAACAGAATGTGTTTTGGGGTGTAATTTCACATATCCCCATGGCATGTTTGAGCAATATATCATTTAGTGACAACTTTGCGCAAAAAAAAATAAAAAAAATAAAAAATTGTCTCTTTCCCGCAACTTGTGTCACAATATAAAATATTCCATGGACTCGACATGCCTCTCAGCAAATAGCTTGGGGTGTCTACTTTCCAAAATGGGGTCATTTGGGGGGGGGGGGTGAACTGTCCTGGCATTTTATGCACAACATTTAGAAGCTTATGTCACACATCACCCACTCTTCTAAGCACTTGAAGACATAGCCCTTTGACACTTTTTGATTACATAAAAAAAATTTTTTTTTTTGCAAGAAAATTACTTTGAACCCCCAAACATTATATATTTTTTTAAAGCAAATGCCCTACAGATTAAAATGGTGGGTGTTTCATTTTTTTTTTTCACACAGTATTTGCGCAGCGATTTTTCAAACGCATTTTTTGGGGAAAAAACACACTTTTTTAAATTTTAATGCACTAAAACACACTATATTGCCCAAATGTTTGATGAAATAAAAAAGATGATGTTAGGCCGAGTAAATGGATACCAAACATGACATGCTTTAAAATTGCGCACAAACGTGCAGTGGCGACAAACTAAATACATTTTTAAAAGCCTTTAAAAGCCTTTACAGGTTACCACTTTAGATTTACAGAGGAGGTCTACTGCTATAATTACTGCCCTCGATCTGGCCTTCGCGGTGATACCTCACATGCATGGTGCAATTGCTGTTTACGTTTGACGACAGACCGCCGCTTGTGTTCGCCTTAGCGCAAGAGCAGGGGGGACAGGGGTGCTTTTTTTTTTTTATTATTATTTTTTTATCTTATTTTTAAACTGTTCCTTTCAGTTTTTTTTTTTAAATCATTTTTATTGTTATCTCAGGGAATGTAAATATCCCCTATCATAGCAATAGGTAGTGACAGGTACTCTTTTTTGAAAAAATTGGGGTCTATTAGACCCTAGATTTCTCCTCTGCCCTCAAAGCATCTGACCACACCAAGATCGGTGTGATAAAATGCTTTCCCAATTTCCCAATGGCGCTGTTTACATCCGGCGAAATCTAAGTCATAAAATGCTCGTAGCTTCCGGTTTCTTAGGCCATAGAGATGTTTGGAGCCACTCTGGTCTCTGATCAGCTCTATGGTCAGCTGGCTGAATCACCAGCTGCATTTTCAGGTTCCCTGTTGAGACAGGAGAGCCAGAGAAAAACACGGAAGACGTTGGGGGGGGCATTCCCTCCCACGGCTTGTAAAAGCAGTCTAGAGGCTAATTAGCTGCTAGGATTGCTTTTACATGAAAGCCGACCGCTGGCTGAAAAGAATGATACCAAGATGATACCTAAACCTGCAGGCATCATTCTGGTATAACCACTCAAAGTCGTGAATGGCGTACCTGAAGACAAAAAAATGGTTAACAATAAAGCACAGTAAACGGTAAAGTAAAAAAAATTGCATACCTGAAAAGCAAACATGATAAAACATAATAACAATAAAACATTGCAGAATAGAATACAGTAAAAAAGAGCAGAACAATAGAGAGAGAATAGAGAGAGAGAGAACAATAAAACGACAACTATTTTTTTTTTATTTTATATTTTTGTATGTGTTTTTTTTTTTTTTTTACACTTTTTTTGTAACTAACTTTTATAACTGTAACCGGTTCCAGGTTCGGGTCTCTCAAAATGCGATGGCATCTTGGGAGACCCTGTGAAATGGCGCCTAGTCTGTGCAATGCTGTACCCTACGCTAATACTCAACTAGTGAATGGTAGCGTTCAAAACATTCACCAATGCAAAGACCAGGATTGTCAGGACAGGAGGGACAATAATAGCGGGTGTCACGCTTATATCCGCGCTTGCTGCAGACACGACATCTTTTTTGGGGGGTTCGCTGGGTAGGGGTACTCGGGAGGACATAAAAATGCCTCTCATGCAGCCGACTGCATTTGGTTGGAGATGTGAATGGGGGAAGTACGGGCGCTGCAGAAGTGGTGGGTTCCCAATTAGGATTGGCCAATGCAGCAGGAAGGGCACTATGGGCACGACGGGCCTGTGTTTGTCTTTTTGGTGGCAGCGGGACACTACTTGTGCTTGCCACCTCACCAGCTTGAACTGCATTTATGGGACTCGCCACGTCACCAAGTGTTACTGCAGTGCTGGTTTGACTACGACCGGGGTGTACTACGCCGCTGGTGCTTGCCAGTTCAATAAAAAGCTACCAAAAAAACTGTTAGCGATCGCAGGGATCAGGCCTGACTCTGCGAACGCAGTTATGCGTTTAGTGTTTTGTAAGTGACAGTGATCGATCGATACTTCACTTGGGTGGGCTGGGCCGGGCCGGGCTGAGGGGCAAAACGCAGGTGCTAGCAGGTATCTGGGCTGATCCCGCTAACACTGCGTTTTTGGGAACCCTAAACTGCTGGGGACGCTAGTATAGATCTGATCGGATCAGATATTGATCCGTTCAGATACTATACCACTAAGGGAGGCGTATGCTGCGTGCGTGGGTGTTAGCGGTACTGGCGCTAATCTGACGCTGCCTGGGGCGACGCATATCACCGCCGGGCGATCAGGGGGCTAAACCTTTATTCGGTAATAAATGGCGGGTGCCCTAACACTATAAAAAATAAACGAACTGACCAGCGTCAACCGTAACAGTTATACGGTGATCAGTGGTGAAAGGGTTAACTAGGGGGCAATCAAGGGGTTAAAACATTTATTAGATAGTATATGGGGGTCCCTGACGCTATAAAACGCTGACGGCGAACCTAAATATTTACGTCCCTAACTAGCGTCACCAGCGACACTAATACAGCGATCAGAAAAATGATCGCTTAGTGACACTGGTGAGGGGGGGTGATCAAGGGGTTAAAACTTTATTAGGGGGGGTTAGGGGGGTACCCTAGACCTACAGGGGGGTAATAGTAACTGTGCTAACACTGTAACTGTCACAAACTGGCACCATGCAGTAATCAGAAAAAAAAAAAAAACCTGCTTGGTGTCAGTTTGTGACGGGGGGGGGGGTGATTGATGGGTGATCGGGGGGCGATCGGGGGGGGGGGAAATCGGGGTGTTTTGTGTGCCTGGCATGTTCTACTGTGTTGTGTAGTGTTGGTGCACTCACATTGATGTCTTCTCCCCTCGGCGCTGCAACGGAAACTACCGAGCCGAGGAGAGATGACATCACTTCCTTTGCTGCTGTTTAGCATACAGCAGCAAAGGAATGTTCCCATTGGCCGGCGGCGATCGCGAGGTGGGGGCCACGAACGGATGGCCTCCCCCTCCACTCCGATCGCTGGGGAACAAAACGGGACCGCCTCGGGCACCGGGGGGGGGGTCCAATTGGACCCCCCACCCGCGGGAGGCAAATCACGTACATGTACGTGATTTTGCCTGCCCGTGCCGCCTTGCCGACGTACATCGGCGTGAGGCGGTCCTTAAGTGGTTAAAGTGGCGTTCCATCCAAAAAAAACAAACATACCTGAAAAATTCTAAAAAACCAAAAAACATTTGGATATTTTTTTTTTTTAACTTACCTCTAAATGCCTGTTGCTAGGGGGTCCCTCGTAATCTGCCTCTTCCTTTGCCTGGGCTGGTGACATCACTTCCCCCTCGGCACAGAAAGGGCTCCGCTCTGCTCCCTCCCTCCTGTCAATCATCTGGGACCCATTACAGGTCATTGCGCCCGGCGCCGCGTGCGCAGTGAGTGCCAGGCTGTGAAGCCACAGCCCGGCGCCCACAGTTGAAATGCCGGCGCCAACGAGCGGAGGGGGGGGACTAGCGGGGCTTCGATCCCCCGCATCGCTGGACCCAGGGACAGGTAAGTGTTCAATTAAAAGTCAGCAGCTGCAGTATTTGTAGCTGCTGACTTTTAATTTTTTTTTTATGGACCCCCTGGGTGGAACTCCTCTATAAGAAAGACGTGTCAGAAAAAGATTTAGACATTAAGTGGTTAAACTTCCTGCATTTGTTGTTTAAAGCTTGGCAGATTGCCCAGGTTATTTGTTTACACAGAGAAGTTTATCCCTTTGATCTAAGAAGGAAATACAATGGATAAAGGATACAATGTTTCAAGTTCTAAACTTGGCAGACTGCCTGGATGTTTTCTTCTGACAGCTGAGTGAGCAGATAAGTCTCTCCACTTGTTTATATGAAAGAAATCGGCAAACTCAGCAGGAGAGATCGTCAGGGGAGGTGAATCGAGATCACGATTTTTTTAACGATTAATTGTGCAGCTCTACTATATGGTTCACAGAGCTTGCACTACAAATTTTTTTAGGCTTCCTTCACACAAAAGTGTGTTGCGGGAACATGCAGAAAGTCTTGTGCTTTGTTGCAACGCTAACAAAGCATGCTGCCACTGTACAGACGCACAGCAGATGCATTAGTGTTTGGCAAAATGCATGGTACTGCAGTACGTGATTTTTTTTAAAAAGGAGCAGGCACCTTTTTGCATGTTTCTTGGCATAAGGCAGCCCATTGAAATGAATGAGGCGGTCCTAAACACGACGCACAGTAAGAAGAGCATGTACTCACTCACAACTCCTGGTGTAAATGGAACCTTAAGACTTTTTCATACTATGTGGGGGTGAATGACAGGTTTCTGCACACCATGCTAATTACAGCGGGGGGGCATGAAGAGAACAGTAGTTTTCTATGTGCCCCATTCACACAATTCTGGTATCATGTGCCATGCGGTACACATGTTGTGTTTTTTCTGCAGCGCATCCGATGGCACCGGAATACATTGCAACGCACTGCTGTGAAGAGACCACGAATGAAGTGTAAATTCGTCTCACTTCAATGAAGTAAAAAAAAAAAAAAGTAAAGTTACAATGTGCTGAAACAGTGCTTAGTAGGGGTGCAACGGATCGTCACCGATCCGTGATCCGTACGGGTCAACCTCCGCGGATCACGGGTGTGCCGATCCGCGGAGGTTGACCCGTACAGATCACGGATCAGTGAAATTTCTGTGAGGCCATAGAAATTTCTATGGCCTCGGCCATAGGAAAGGTCGCGGCTTCGGGCCTAGCTCCGGATGCGGCGGCCATCTTGGTACACCCGGCGGCGGCCGCTGTATCGTCAGGAAGTGACGTTTCGTCGCCGCCATCTTGCTACACCCCACACTCCTGCACACTACTGTAATGATAGAGTGAGAAGGGGGGCAAGAGGACATCTTGTTACACCCACCGGAGTTTTAGATTTAAAAGCGATTTTCCACACAAAAAACGGAGGTTATATGTATAAATACAGTATTTGTAGATCGGACGGACTGTTTAGATCAGGGTTGTCCAAACTTTTTTCAAAGAGGGCCAGATTTCATGAAGTGAACATGCGTGAGGGCCGACCATTTTGCCTGACTTTTTTTTTTGAACCATTAAAATTAAATGCAAATGAAATATTTTATGCAAAGTTGATTGCAAATGGAATACTATTCATGTCGTAACATTGATGACAATATATGATGATATATAATATATATATCTTCTCTTCTCAGGCGTGATATGTTTAAAAAAAAAAATTATGTATATATATCTCTTCTTTAGCCTCTGGCCAATCCCCAAGCACCTTTCGGGGTAAGGGTGAGCTTGAGCGTTTATTATTTTTTTAAATAATAATCTTTTCTTTAGCCAGCCTAATCCACCAGTGCCTCTCACTGACTGAAAGGAACCGCGTTCCGGTTTGATGTGGCCCCCACTTGGAATTTACATATATATCCATCTGTGCCCCCCCCCCCCCCCCAAGTATATCCATCTGTGGCTGAACAAATCCCGGAGCGCCGCGCTCATTGTTAAAAGTCGATATGCCCGAGCCCGCAAGGAAGAAAGCTGACAGCGCGCAGCGCCACCGCCAATCACAGGCACTGTGACATTTCCCCGATCACACCCCCCCCCCGGCTCATCAACAATGAGCGCGGCGCTCGGGGATTTGTTCAGCTAAAGAAGATATATTCACAGCAAAAAAAAAAACATAACACGCTCAAGCTTGGGGGGGCCACAGATGGATGTATATGTAAATTCCAAGTGGGGGCCACATGAAACCGGAACGCAGGCCGGACTTTGGACATGCCTGGTTTAGATGTTTAATTTTAAAAGCTGCAGCAAACCTGCTGACCTTACATGGTTGCTAATGTGACAGAACCCCTCATATGTTCACATATAACGTTAAATGTGAAAATCAGAGGTGTTCTGTCACATTGGCAACCATGTAAGGTCAGCAGGTTTGCTGCAGCTTTTAACCACTTCCCACCCGGCCACTGCACATCAATGGATGGGTGGGCTATCTCTCCTTCTGAGTGGATGTTCAGGAACGTCCCTCAGAAGGAGCGGGATCGCGCACACACACGTGCCCACGCAGCGGCGCGATCCCGATGCGCTCGTGTCTCCCGGACACGGCGCATCTCCGATCGGCAGGAGGGCTCTGCGATTGGCCCTCCTGATCACATGACGGCCGTGTCGAATCACAGCCGTCATATGATGTAAACACAGAGCCGGTTGCTAGGCAATCGGCTCTTCCTCTCCTCACACGGAAGTTGTCAGTGAGGAGAGGAGAGCGGATCGCTGCAGCCGGCTGGTGATTAGTGAGGATGAGCTGTTTTTTTACAGCTTTTTACTCACTGATCACCAGTCTAGTGTCCCCACACAATGTAAAAACACAAAACAAACAAAGTAAACACACAATGTCCCCAAAACACATGTCCCCGCACAGTAAAAACACTTGTCCCCACACAGTAAAAACACATGTCCCCAAAACTAGGGGTGCAACGGATCGTCACCGATCCGTGATCCGAACGGGCCAGGCTGTTCGGATCGGCACACCCGCGCTCCGCGGCCTCGGGTTTTAGGAAAGGCCGCGGCTTCGGCCTAGCTCTGGAGCCGCGGCCATCTTGGTACACCCGGCGGCGCTCAGCTGCATGCCTCAACTCGTGGGTCCGGCGGCTGGCTTGGCGGCGCCGGCTTCTCTTGACAGGTCAGACTAACAGCACTGTAATGTATACAGTGCGGGGGGGCGTGTGGCTGTATTACAGTGGAGGGGGGGCGTGTGGCTGTATTACAGTGGAGGGGGGGCGTGTGGCTGTATTACAGTGGGGGGGGACATGTGGATGTATTACAGTGGAGGGGGGGCGTGTGGCTGTATTACAGTGGGGGGGGGACATGTGGATGTATTACAGTGGGGGGGACACATGTGGATGTATTACAGTGGGGGGGACATGTGGATGTATTACAGTGGGGGGGACACATGTGGATGTATTACAGTGGGGGGGACATGTGGATGTATTACAGTGGGGGGGACATGTGGATGTATTACAGTGGGGGGGACATGTGGATGTATTACAGTGGGGGGGACATGTGGATGTATTACAGTGGGGGAGATGTGGATATATATTTTTTTTGTTGATCCGAAAATGATCCGAAAATGATCCGATCCGTGACTCTGATCCGAGGAACGATCCGAACCGTGATTTTTTTGATCCGTTGCACCCCTACCCAAAACACATGTCCCCACATAGTAAAAACACATGTCCCAAAAACACATGTCCCCGCATAGTAAAAACACATGCCCCCGCATAGTAAAAACACATGCCCCCGCATAGTAAAAACACATGTCCCCGCATAGTAAAAACACATGTCCCCACATAGTAAAAACACATGTCCCCACATAGTAAAAACACATGTCCCAAAAACACATGTCCCCGCATAGTAAAAACACATGCCCCCGCATAGTAAAAACACATGCCCCCGCATAGTAAAAACACATGTCCCCACATAGTAAAAACACATGTCCCAAAAACACATGTCCCCGCATAGTAAAAACACATGTCCCCAAAACACATGTCCCCAAAACACATGTCCCCACATAGTAAAAACACATGTCCCCGCATAGTAAAAACACATGTCCCCACATAGTAAAAACACATGTCCCCACATAGTAAAAACACTTGTCCCCACATAGTAAAAACACATGTCCCCGCATAGTAAAAACACATGTCCCCACATAGTAAAAACACATGTCCCCGCATAGTAAAAACACATGTCCCCACATAGTAAAAACACATGTCCCCGCATAGTAAAAACACATGTCCCCACATAGTAAAAACACATGTCCCCGCATAGTAAAAACACATGTCCCCGCATAGTAAAAACACATGTCCCCACATAGTAAAAACACATGCCCCCGCATAGTAAAAACACATGTCCCCACATAGTAAAAACACATGTCCCCGCATAGTAAAAACACATGTCCCCACATAGTAAAAACACATGTCCCCGCATAGTAAAAACACATGTCCCCACATAGTAAAAACACATGTCCCCGCATAGTAAAAACACATGTCCCCACATAGTAAAAACACATGTCCCCGCATAGTAAAAACACATGTCCCCGCATAGTAAAAACACATGCCCCCGCATAGTAAAAACACATGCCCCCGCATAGTAAAAACACATGTCCCCACATAGTAAAAACACATGTCCCCACATAGTAAAAACACATGTCCCCACATAGTAAAAACACATGGCCCCAAAACACATGTCCCCAAAACACATGTCCCCACATAGTAAAAACACTTGTCCCCACATAGTAAAAACACTTGTCCCCACATAGTAAAAACACATGTCCCCACATAGTAAAAACACATGTCCCCACACAGTAAAAACACATGCCCCAATGATTATCTGCACACATATGTCACCTGCGCACATCTGTACATGATCATTTGCGCAAGTGTCAGTGATCACACGAACCAATTATTATACACTTAACGGGATTTTTTTTTTACCAAAAACATTTAGCAAAATACGTTTTGGCTTAAATTTATGACAAAATTTGATTTGATTGGATTTGTTTTAAAATAGAAAGAAGAAAATATTGTTTTGTTTTTTTTCCACATTTCTGCTCTTTTTTCGTTTATATCGCAAAAAATAAAAAACGGAGTGGTGAATAAATACCACCAAAAGGAAAGCTCTATTTGTGTGAACAAAGTGAAAAAAAAAATTGAATTTGGGTACAGCGTAGCATGACCGCGCAATTGTCATTGAAAGTGTGAGAGCGCTGAAAGCTGAAAATTTGCCTGGGAGGGAAGGGGGGCGAAAGTGCCCGGTATTGAGGTGGTTAAAATTAAACATCTAAACAGTCCGTCCGATCCACAAATACTGTATTTATACATATAAGCTCCGTTTTTTTTGTGTGGAAAATTGCTTTTAAATCTAAAACTCCGGTGGGTGTAACAAGATTTGTCTTTTTTTTTTTTTTTTTTTTTTTTGCTGATCCGAGGATCGATGCGATCCGTGGAGTTTTTTGATCCGTTGCACCCGTAGTGCTTAGCACCAGCCTGCATGCTAAAAATAGATCATTTTATTTTGCGTCCAGTGTGAATGGGCCCTGTTCACACCTGTGTGCGATTTAACGCGTCAAAGAGGATCGCCATTATTTTCTATGGGGTCCAGTCACACCTGTGTGCTATGCTACTGTGGGTTGGGGAACAGAAAACAGCCCCACCCCCCCCCACCCCCACCCTATAGCAACCTTTACTATATTTGACTTTTATCTGGATAAAAAAAACCGCAGAATAATGCACAAAAAAAAAGCAAAATGCAGAAGCAAAAAAGGAGAGAACTAGACAATTGGCTGCGATTTAATAAACTTTGCATTAGGATGTGAAGGTAAATTCTGGGTTCCGTCACAAGAAAATACGGCTCTTATGTGCGTTCGGCAGCGACGGTTTTTAGCGCCCGGAGCCATTCTCTATGGTCTGCTGTCATATTGATGTTGGGACCCTCCATGATTGTTTTTTATGAAGTATATATGGTTGTAGTTCAGAAAAAAAGTTTCTGAACAATAGACAGTTGCTTAGGCTGTGAACAGATATATTCCTGATTTTGTAATAAATCTCACTATTATAAGGGTGGTGGATGTTATTCGGTGTCCAGCAGGAAGCAAAACCATATGGTGAGCTACTAATAAAATCCAAGCAAACAATGCAAAGAAAAACAAGTCAGAAAGTTCTCTATGTACCTTGATTACAGCTTTCCTTCTGTCACTGCAGGGAGTGTAGTGTAGTGTAGTGTAGTGTAGTGTAGTGTAGTGTAGACGTCACGTGAGGCGGCTCCATAGGGCTGGCAGAGGTGTGGGCGCGATAATTGGCTGTGCGGCGGGTGGGCGGGGACTGTCACTGGCTCGCTGGGCAGAGGCTGTGCGTGCAGGAGACTCGGCGGCGGCCAAAGATCGGATCTTCTCGGGGATTTCCGGAACCGCGCGTGCGCAGTTCTGACCCGAGCCGATCGCCGCCATTTTTACTGCCACTTTTCCCTTACCTACGGGCTTTCACGGACACCGGGCTGCCCGTAAATTTACTGGCGGATGGCAACACTGCTCCTGGTGTCTCCGCTCCTCCGGGTTGCGGTCGCTGCTGTTGCCCCTTCTTCCGGCGCTTCACCTTCCCGGCCACACCGGGGCGCAGCTTCCCCGACTTCCCCATCAGCACAACGACTACCGGGGCCCGCTGTCTCCGGGGATTCCTCCTCCTATGCCCGGGGCTGTGTTGTTGTGCGGTAATGCTGGGACCTGCAGCTCCTCCCCCTCCGCTCCTGATTGGTCAGTCCTCCTCCCCCAAAGCCATCGGGATCTCCACTCACAGCCCCGCCTCTTGTTGTCACTTCCACCTTCCTGGTTTCCATGGGGATGTCTTATGACAGTGAAGTCTCCGCCCCCTCACTGTCCCCCCGCGGCGGCCATCTTTGTAACGGTCGTGCCAGTCTCAGCTTATCTCTCCTTATGATTAGCAGCACACACAGTACAAGCTCTGTGACGTCACAGTGGTCACATGACCTGCAGGCTAGAAATAGCAGCACACACAGTACAAGCTCTATGACGTCACAGTGGTCACATGACCTGCAGGCTAGAAATAGCAGCACACACAGTACAAGCTCTATGACGTCACAGTGGTCACATGACCTGCAGCCGTTAAGTCTCTGTGCACAGGGAGAATCTCTCAGTTGACTGTAGGCTTGCAGACAGTAAACATCTGCTCTTGAAGAGCTCCTGAGAGATTAAATTGTATTCATTACATTATCTCAATTGGAATTGAGAGTCGGTTTATTGATTAGCATTAATTGTCTTATCTTTTATTAATAGTAATTGGCATTTTCTGTCAATTTTTCTAAAAAAAAAAAAAAATGAAGAACCAAATCCTCACAGTGATTCTTATTCTGTTGCTCCCTTGGGGAATACATAGAAATACCGTCAAACAATCCCCAGAGGTCCACATGGATCAGGAAGAGGTGATTGTAGATACATCACAACAACCAGCGAAGATTCCGCTGCTTTTTAGAATCTTATACCCATGGGCTGTACCCAGGGATGTCCAATCCCCACAGACCTGTATGGAGGAGCCCAGAAATGTCATCACAGGGTCCCCAAAGGAGGGGATTGTGGAGACAACACAGCAACCAACAAAGATTCCGCTGATTTTTAGAATCTTATACCCATGGGCTGTACCCAGGGATGTCCAATCCCCAAAGACCCGTATGGAGGAGCCCAGAAATGTCATCACAGGGTCCCCAAAGGAGGGGATTGTGGAGACAACACAGCAACCAGCGAAGGTTCCGCTGATTTTTAGAATCTTATACCCATGGGCTGTACCCAGAGATGTCCAATCCCCACAGGAGGTGATTGTAGATACATCACAACAACCAGCGAAGGTTCCGCTGATTTTTAGAATCTTATACCCATGGGCTGTACCCAGAGATGTCCAATCCCCACAGGAGGTGATTGTAGATACATCACAACAACCAGCGAAGATTCCGCTGATTTTTAGAATCTTATACCCATGGGCTGTACCCAGGGATGTCCAATCCCCACAGACCTGTATGGAGGAGCCCAGAAATGTCATCACAGGGTCCCCACAGGAGGTGATTGTAGAGACAAGACAACCAGCGAAGATCCCGCCCAGAGATGTACAGTCCCCACAGACCCACATGCAGGAGCAGAACATGAACAGGATGGAGCAGCCAGTGGAGGAAACAGTTAGAGGAATTGAAAAGGACCCTCCAGAACCCATCAGCTGGTTTTCATTCCTGACCAGCCCTCCATTCTGGTTTAGCTGGGCAGTCCTGATAAGTTTTCTCATTCTGAAGTACATCCTGCGCCAAAATTACCTGGTCAGAATAGTAGGACGCTATATGATGTTACTGGAGCTATGTGGAATAATTTATCTACTGAACAACATCTGGAACAACAGTGGGGCATCCTTTGAGAATATAATCCTAGAACTCATCAACTGGATTTTATTCCTGGCCCGCCCTCCATTCTGGTTTAGCTGGACAGTCCTGATAATTTTTCTGATTCTAAAGTACATCCTGCACCGAAATTACCTGGCCAGAATATTAGAACGCTATTTGACGTTTCTGGATCTGATTGGATTCATTTATCCACTGATCGATATCTGGAACAGCAGGGGGACATCCTTTGAGAACCTAATCCTAGAACCCGTCAGCTGGTTTTTATTCCAGAACCGCCCTCCATTCTGGTTTAACTGTGCAGTCCTGATATGTGTTCTCATTCTGAAGTACATCCTGCACCAAAATTACCTGGCCAGAGCATTAGGACAATATTTGATATTCCTGGCGCTATGTACATTCCTTTATCTACTGATTGATATCTGGAACAGCAGGGGGGCATCCTTTGAGAACATAATCCTATCCCTGCCTATTAATGCTGGGGATTGGTACCAATGGGTGGTTGTCGGGCTGTGGTCAGTCTGGGCCAAGGGGTGGGTGGCCTTAGAGAACACAGTCCCATCCCTGCTTATAAATGCTGGTGATTGGTACCAATGGATGGTCACTGGACTCTGGTCAGTCTACTCCAAGGGGTGGGTGGCTTTAGAGAACACAGTCCCATCCCTGCTTATAAATGCTGGTGATTGGTACCAATGGATGGTCACTGGACTCTGGTCAGTCTACTCCAAGGGGTGGGTGGCCTTAGAGAACACAGTCCCATCCCTGCTTATAAATGCTGGTGATTGGTACCAATGGGTAGTTGCCGGGCTGTTGTCAGTCTGGGCCAAGGGGTGGGTGGCTTTAGAGAACACAGTCCCATCCCTGCTTATAAATGCTGGTGATTGGTACCAATGGATGGTCACTGGACTCTGGTCAGTCTACTCCAAGGGGTGGGTGGCATTAGAAAACACAGTCCCATCCCTGCTTATAAATGCTGGTGATTGGTACCAATGGGTGGTGGCCAGGCTGTGGTCAGTCTGGTCCAAGGGGTGGGTGGCCTTAGAGAACACAGTCCCATCCCTGCTTATAAATATTGCTACTGAGCACTGGTCAGAATGCTTTCTGGGGCTTATCACCATGCTGGTGGTACTGCTCCTAATATATTTCAAGCCATTCTGTCGACTGTTCCGACCAAAAAGTAGCAACATCACCCCACCACCAAGTGCTGTCATTCTACCAGTAACCGATGACACCATTCCACCAACAAGTGAAAATGCGGAGATCACCATGGAGGAGACTGACTTTCCTATTCCCAGAGTCGCACCTCCTAGGGATCACATCCGTGCTCACATACGGGATTTATGCCGGCCAGTGAAGAAACGTAGGCCAACCAAAGTCTCTAGAGATAGCAACATTTTCCCGAGTGATGACATCCTTCCAACAAGAGAAAATGTGGAGATCACCATGGAGGAGACTGACTTTCCTATTCCCAGAGTCGCACCTCCTAGGGATCACATCCGTGCTCACATACGGGATTTATGCCGGCCAGTGAAGAAACGTAGGCCATCCAAAGTGTTTAGAGATAGCAACATTTTCCCAACGAGTGATGACATCCTTCCAACAAGTGAAAATGTGGAGATCACCATGGAGGAGACTGACTTTCCTATTCCCAGAGTCGCACCTCCTAGGGATCATATCCGTGCTCACATACGGGATTTATGCCGGCCAGTGAAGAAACGTAGGCCATCCAAAGTGTTTAGAGATAGCAACATTTTCCCAACGAGTGATGACATCCTTCCAACAAGTGAAAATGTGGAGATCACCATGGAGGAGACTGACTTTCCTATTCCCAGAGTCGCACCTCCTAGGGATCACATCCGTGCTCACATACGGGATTTATGCCGGCCAGTGAAGAAACGTAGACCATCCAAAGTGTTTAGAGATAGCAACATTTTCCCAACGAGTGATGACATCCTTCCAACAAATGAAAATGTGGAGATCACCATGGAGGAGACTGACTTTCCTATTCCCAGAGTCGCACCTCCTAGGGATCATATCCGTGCTCACATACGGGATTTATGCCGGCCAGTGAAGAAACTTAGGCCATCCAAAGTGTTTAGAGATAGCAACATTTTCCCAACGAGTGATGACATCCTTCCAACAAGTGAAAATGTGGAGATCACCATGGAGGAGACTGACTTTCCTATTCCCAGAGTCGCACCTCCTAGGGATCACATCCGTGCTCACATACGGGATTTATGCCGGCCAGTGAAGAAACGTAGGCCAACCAAAATGTCTAGAGAGAGCAATATTTTCCCAACGAGTGATGACATCCTTCCAACAAGTGAAAATGTGGAGATCACCATGGAGGAGACTGACTTTCCTATTCCCAGAGTCGCACCTCCTAGGGATCACATCCGTGCTCACATACGGGATTTATGCCGGCCAGTGAAGAAACGTAGGCCATCCAAAGTGTTTAGAGATAGAAACATTTTCCCAACGAGTGATGACATCCTTCCAACAAGTGAAAATGTGGACAGCTCTATGGAAGAGACTGATGTGCTCGTGTTCCAGAGCTTAAGAAGCAGCTTCTTGGTGGATATACCCAACAGGGTGTCCGAAGTCCGTCACATTTCCATTTCCAGAGTCACACCTCCTCCGGATTACATACATCCCTGGCTGCGCCGGCGAATGGAGAGAAATACACCACGAATGGTGGTCAGGAGCAAACAGATGAAGCACCGGCCAACCATCATCAAGTTCAAAGCTTGCAACATAATCCCAACGAGTGATGACATCTTTCCAACAAGAGAAAATGTGGAGATCACCATGGAAGAGATTGACTTTCCTATTCCTAGAGTCGCACCTCCTAGGGATCACATCCGTGCTCACATACGGGATTTATGCCGGCCAGTGAAGGAACATAGGCCAACCAAAGTGTTTAGAGATAGCAACATTTTCCCAACGAGCGATGACATCCTTCCAAGTGAAAATGTGGACAGCTCTATGGAAGAGATTGATGTTCCCGTTTCCAGAGTCGCACCTCCTCGAGCTTCCCTTCATGCTTGGCTAAGCCAGCGAATAAAGAAGCTCAAACAAAAAATGGTGGTCGGGCACAGGAATATCTTCCCACAAAAGAGTGACTTCATCCCACCGAGTGATGTCCACATTCCACCAAAAAGCAAAAATGCAGAGAGCGCTATGGAGGAGACTGCCTTTCCTATTCCCAAAGTCGAACCTACCAGGAGTAACACTAGGCCATGGAGTGATGAGAACCTTCCAACCAAATTCATGACTCCAGCAATGGGTTCCGGCCTTAGGCCACGATGGAGTACATTTATTGTCCATCCCAGCGTCGTACGTCGTAGGAAAAATGTGAACAGAGCTTTGGACAAGACTGACGTTCCCATTCCGAGTGTCGCACCTACCAGGAATAACACTAGGCCTCGGAGTGATGAGATTCTTCCAACCATGACACCAGCAATGGGTTCAGGCCCTAGGCCACGATGGAGTACATTTATTGTCCATCCCAGCGTGGTACATCGTAGGAAAAATGTGAACAGAGCTTTGGACAAGAATGACGTTACCATTCCCAGCGTCACGCCTCCTAGGGATTAAAGCAACATAATCCCACAGAATGGTGGTATCCTCTCATTACCGAGTTTCGTTATGTCACCAGCGACTGATGACATCAAGGCACAATTGGATTCCTGCATTAGTCAACAAAGGGCAACACTGGCTGTTGATCCCGATGTTGAAACTCGTGATAATCAGACCCGTCTTCACCTACGGGATTTATTCCAGGTAGTGAAGCAGCGCAGGCCAACCAAGGAGGACTGCCAGGAGTCTTAAACCGGATCTTTACTTTTCATAGCGCTCCAGCGCTATGGTGTCCCGGAGCCACTGCCAGCTTTGGCTAGGTGGCTTCCAGGTACCAATCTCCGTCCGATTTAATTGGCCGGGCCAACATGACGTCACTCCCGCGCAGGCGTGGGAGTTCAGGTATCTCGGCATTGCCGGAGTTGTGTGTTAAGCTGCGTGGGCGCAGTTATTTAGTTATTATATTATAAATAGTACAGTGTTATTATAGTGTGTTATTGTAGTGCAGTGTTATTATAGTGTGTTATTGTAGTGCAGTGTTATTATAGTGTGTTATTGTAGGACAGAGGAGCAGGGGGGGTTCAGAGATGGGCCAGATGAGAAGGGGGTTATAGTGGTGGGGCAGAAAAGCAGGGGGGTACAAAGGTGGGGCAGAAGAGCAGGGGGATACCGAGGTGGGGCAGAAGAGCAGGGGGTACAGAGTTGGGACAGAAGAGCAGGGGGGTACAGAGTTGGGACAGAAGAGCAGGGGGATACAGAGGTGTGGCAGAAGAGCAGGGGGTACAGAGGTGGGGCAAAAGAGCAGGGGGGTACCGAGGTGGGGCAGAAGAGCAGGGGGTACAGAGGTGGGGCAGAAGAACAGGGGGGGTACAGAGGCGGGACAAAAGAGCAGAGGGGAACAGAGGTGGGGCAGAAGAGCAGGGGGTACAGAGGTGGGGCAGAAGAGCAGGGGGTACAGAGGTGGGGCAGAAGAGCAGGGGGATACCGAGGTGGGGCAGGAGAGCAGGGGATACAGAGTTGGGACAGAAGAGCAGGGGGGTACAGAGGTGGGGCAGAAGAGCAGGGGGATACAGAGGTGTGGCAGAAGAGCAGGGGGTACTGAGGTGGGGCAGAAGAGCAGGGGGTACAGAGGTGGGGCAGAAGAGCAGGGAGGTACAGAGGTGGGGCAGAAGAGCAGGGGGGTACAGAGGTGGGGCAGAAGAGCAGGGGGAACAGAGGTGGGGCAGAAGAACAGGGGGGGTACAGAGGTGGGGCAAAAGAGCAGAGGGGAACAGAGGTGGGGCAGAAGAGCAGGGGGGGGTACAGAGGTGGGGCAGAAGAGCAGAGGGTTCTTTCTTTCTTTTCTTCTCTCTCTCTCTATTGGACATCACTGACTTACCCCGCTCAGCGGGGGCGGGCCTTATAGAACAGAGGCCGTATATGGGCAGCACAGAGGCTTAGTGGTTAGCCTTGCAGCACTGGGGTCCTTGGTTCAAATCCTAACCAGGACACTATCTGCATGGAGTTTGCATGTTCTCCCTGTGCTTGCGTGGGTTTCCCCCGGGGACTCCGGTTTCCTCCCACACTGTAAAAGACATGCTACTTTGCGTTGGGGGTGCAGTGGTGAGCATAGCTGCTTTCTAAGCAGATGACCCGGGTTCGATTCCCGGCCAACGCCTTTTCCAAGATATCTGCCTCACCTTCTAAGTGTATTGAGTCCCCAGGGGGGAAGTGCTATACAAATTAAGTGTTGAGTATATATGAAAAAGTAAAGAGATTTATATGAAGCACGCTACTAAATGAAACGAACCCATGAGTATAATAATTGTTTAATTACAAAGGGCATATATACATATAAATTGGTAGAGAAGGTATATATAATGTAATATAATAAAAAAAGGTCTCGACAGATATCATCAAAACAATTGATAGTACACAATTATTCCACCATGATACACATAATGATGGACCTTGGGTATGTGGGAAAGATAATGTTACGCCGAGTAAATTGATATCCAACATGTCGCGCTTCAAAGTTGCGCCCGCTCGTGAAATGGCGACAAACTTTTACCCTTAAAAATCTCCATAGGCGACGTTTAAAAAATTCTACAGGTTGCATGTTTTGAGTTACAGAGGAGGTCTAGGGCTAAAGTTATTCCTCCCAAAAAAAATGGCCCTTTAAGAGCTATAGGGGGAAGTGACGTTTTGACGTCGCCTCCGCCTTGCAGGTGTATGAAGACGGGTGGCAGCCATCTTCCCCTCACGCGTCTCCATACCCAGGCAGGGGACGGATGTGATCGCCTCCCCCACTGCCGAGAGCACAGGAGATTGGTGGGAGGGGGGGGCCCTTTACCGCCGCCGATAAAAGTGATCTTGTGGCGTATCCCCCACAATGACCACTTTTATCTTGTAGCGGACTGCCCGCTGAAGAAGAGGGTACCGGGGTTATAGTAGCTAGCTGCTGCTATTACAACGGTACTCCTATTCAAACAGCCAACGTATTCCTGCGGCGGGCGGTCCGTAAGCGGTTAGAATAAAATATAATAAAATACAGACCTCGGGTATGTGGGCCCAAATTGCACCGGTAACATTTCTACATGGATAAGAATGATTGGTTATAATAAAATACAGATATTGCATGTAGTTACTGTGACGCGGCATCGTAGGATATCTCTACGCGTTTCATGGTCATAATACCACTCATCAGGAGCAGATGCATTTTTGGGAGGATCTGCGATGACCGGCGGGCACAATGACCGCCGAGCAACCGCGATCGCTCGTGTCGCAGCGAGAACCGGGATCTGTGTGTGTAAACACCAGATCCGGGTTCTTTCAGGGGAGAAATGACTGATGGTGTGTTCATGCAAAGTATGAACAGCGATCTGTCATTTCCCCTAGTAAGTCCCATCCCCCCCCTTCAGTTAGAACACAGAGAGGGAACACATTTAACCCCTTGATCGCCCCCCTAGTGTCAACCCCTTCCCTGCCAGTGACATTTTTACAGTAATCAGTGCATTTTTACAACACCGGTCGCTGTAAAATTGTCAATGGTCCACAAAAATGTGTCAAAAGTGTCCGATCTGTCCGCCACAATGTCGCAGTCCCAATAAAAATCGCAGATCGCCACCATTACTATTAAAAAAAAAATGATAAAAATGCCATAAATCTATCCCCTATTTTTGTAAACGCTATAACTTTTGCGCAAACCAATCAATATATGCTGCCAGTGACATTTATACAGCAATCAATGAATTTTTTTATAGCACTGATCACTGTATAAATGTCACTGGTCCCAAAAATGTGTCAAATGTGTCTGGTCTGTCCGCTGTCGCAGTCCCGCTAAAAATCGCAGATAGTAAAAAAAAAATTAATATTAATAATATTAGTAATAATTAGTATATTATTATTATTATTATATTATTATTATTAATTATTAGTAAAAAAAATAATAATAATAAAAATGTCACCAATCTATCCCCTATTTTGTAATAACTTTTGCGCAAACCAATCAACATTCGCTTATTGCGTTTTTTTTTTTTTACCAAAAATATGTAGAATACATATCGGCCTAAACGGAGGAAAAAATTAAAAAAAAAAACAAAAACTGGGATATTTATTACAGCAAAAAGTAAAAGATATTGCGTTTTTTTCAAAATTGTTGCTCTTCTTAGGTTTATAGCGCAAAAAATAAAACCCGCAGAGGCGATCAAATACCACCAAAAGAAAGCTCTATTTGTGAGAAAAAAAGGACGCAAATTTTGTTTGGGTGCAGCGCCAGGGGGAGGTATTTCTCAGGGGGGGTATTTCTCAGGGGAGATATTTCTTAGAGGGGGTATTTATCGGGGGAGATGTTTCACGGGGGAGGTATTTTTCAGGGGGAGGTATTTCTCGGGGGGAGTCATTTCTCGGGGGAGGTATTTTTTAGGGGGAGGTATTTCTCGGGGGAAGTTATTTCTCGGGGGAGTTATTTCTCGGGGGAGGTATTTTTCAGGGGGAGGTATTTCTTGGGGGGGTGTATTTCTCAGGGGGAGGTATTTCTCGGGGGAAGTTATTTCTCGGGGGGAGGTATTTTTCAGGGGGAGGTATTTCTTGGGGGGGGGGTGTATTTCTCAGGGGGAGGTATTTCTCGGGGGGAGTCATTTCTCGGGGGAGGTATTTTTCAGGGGGAGGTATTTCTTGGGGGGGGTGTATTTCTCAGGGGGAGGTATTTCTCGGGGGAAGTTATTTCTCGGGGGGAGGTATTTCTCAGGGGGGAGGGATGCCTCAGATACAGATTCCCCAGACAACTCCCCCCCAAATACACCCGTATCCGGGGCCCCATGAGTTCATCAGAGGCCATCACTGGGGCTAGAGAGAGGATGGGTTACCCCTCTCCAGGAGGGGGGGGGTCATCCTCAATGATGATATAGAAGAGGCCGGAACTTTCTTCTTCAAAGGAGCTCCGCCCATCGATGGATCCGAGTCCCCAGAACAGTCACAAGGCCGCCGGTACAACTGTCACTGTGCTCTCAACTGAACTGCCAATCAATGTCCAGGGTCATCACACCTGTATCACCACGGCAACCGCAGGTCAGACAGAGCCTAAGATGGCGGCTTCCTTGTAAAGGAGAGGAGGGGTCAGTTCTGCTTTCATTCTGAACTCCAGGAGACAATTAAAGTGGGAGTCCACCACAAAAAAAATATTAAAAGCCAGCAGCTACAAATACTGCAGCTGCTGAATTTCTGACTTTTAATAAATGGACACTTACCTGTCCCAGGGTCCAGCGATGTCGGCAGTCGAAGCCGATCATTCGCTCGGGTCTTGGCAGCTGCCGCCGCCATCCTCGGTGAGGGAATCAGGAAGTAAAGCTTTGCGGCTTCACTTCCCGGTTCCCTACTGCACATGCGCGAGTCGTGCTGCGCATCCTAACTGGTCCCCGCTCTCTCCTGGGATCTGTGTGTTTCCCAGGCGTGACTCCTGCGGGAGTCTAATCCCAGAAGTGGGTGCAAATACCTGTATTAGACAGGTATCTGCACCCCCTGCCCCCTGAAAGGTGCCAATTGTGGCACCGGAGTGGGGGGGGGATCAGATGGGTGGAACTCCGCTTTAAATGTAATCAGAGAGCTCCCCTCCCCCCTCCACCCCGACTCCTCCTCCTCTCCTCCATCCCAGTCACTGCTCATTTCCTGCTCTGATTCATGAAGTAACCAGAAGAGGAGAGGATGGTCATGTGACCACAGGCAGTGATAAGGACACCTGAGAGAGGACCCCAGGAAATAAACAGAAGAGAGGATGGTCATGTGACCACAGGCAGTGATAAGGACACCTGAGAGAGGACCCCAGGAAATAAACAGAAGAGAGGATGGTCATGTGACCACAGGCAGTGATAAGGACACCTGAGAGAGGACCCCAGGAAGTAAACAGAAGAGGAGAGGATGGTCATGTGACCACAGGCAGTGATAAGGACACCTGAGAGAGGACCCCAGGAAATAAACAGAAGAGAGGATGGTCATGTGACCACAGGCAGTGATAAGGACACCTGAGAGAGGACCCCAGGAAATAAACAGAAGAGAGGATGGTCATGTGACCACAGGCAGTGATAAGGACACCTGAGAGAGGACCCCAGGAAATAAACAGAAGAGAGGATGGTCATGTGACCACAGGCAGTGATAAGGACACCTGAGAGAGGACCCCAGGAAATAAACAGAAGAGAGGATGGTCATGTGACCACAGGCAGTGATAAGGACACCTGAGAGAGGACCCCAGGAAATAAACAGAAGAGGAGAGGATGGTCATGTGACCACAGGCAGTGATAAGGACACCTGAGAGAGGACCCCAGGAAATAAACAGAAGAGAGGATGGTCATGTGACCACAGGCAGTGATAAGGACACCTGAGAGAGGACCCCAGGAAATAAACAGAAGAGAGGATGGTCATGTGACCACAGGCAGTGATAAGGACACCTGAGAGAGGACCCCAGGAAATAAACAGAAGAGGAGAGGATGGTCATGTGACCACAGGCAGTGATGAGGAAACCTGAGAGAGGACCCCAGGAAATAAACAGAAGAGGAGAGGATGGTCATGTGACCACAGGCAGTGATGAGGACACCTGAGAGAGGACCTCAGGAAATAAACAGAAGAGGAGAGGATGGTCATGTGACCACAGGCAGTGATGAGGAAACCTGAGAGAGGACCCCAGGAAATAAACAGAAGAGGAGAGGATGGTCATGTGACCACAGGCAGTGATGAGGAAACCTGAGAGAGGACCCCAGGAAATAAACAGAAGAGGAGAGGATGGCCATGTGACCACAGGCAGTGATAAGGACACCTGAAAGAGGACCCCAGGAAATAAACAGAAGAGGAGAGGATGGCCATGTGACCACAGGCAGTGATGAGGACCCCAGGAAATAAACAGAAGAGAGGATGGTCATGTGACCACAGGCAGTGATAAGGACACCTGAGAGAGGACCCCAGGAAGTAAGCAGAAAAGGAGAGGAGGGTCATGTGACCACAGGCAGTGATAAGGACACCCGAGAGAGGACCCCAGGAAGTAAACTGAAAAGGAGAGGAGGGTCATGTGACCACAGGCAGTGATAAGGACACCTGAGAGAGGACCCCAGGAAGTAAACAGAAAAGGAGAGGAGGGTCATGTGACCACAGGCAGTGATAAGGACACCTGAGAGAGGACCCCAGGAAATAAACAGAAGAGGAGAGGATAGTGGTCATGTGACTGCGGCTTTAGGTTTTTATATTTCATACCAGGGGAGTCCTTGTATACCCTTCAGAGTCCTTCCTTATGTCTGAGTCCCCTTCAGAGTCCTTTGAAAGGGACTCAGATGTATAGAAGGACTCTGAAGAGGACTTAGATGTATAGGAGTTCTTGTGTACGTCTCAGTCCTCTTTAGAGTCCTTATATACTTCAGAGTCCCCTCTTATGTCCGAGTCCCCTTCAGAATCCCACCCTACACCACAATCCTCATCAGAGTCTTCCCTAATATCAGGGTCCCATCAGAGCCCCCCCCTCCCCCCCTACTGTTCCACCCGAAACGAATCGTTTTGTAGCAGCCCTGCGGATGGTGCCCCAGTAGGGGGAAATGAGGGGACAGAGAAGCCAGCCTTGTATGAGATCACATTTATCTTTTCTTTAATGAAAACACATTTGTTCCATGTGGAGGATTTATTTTATGTTGTGTATATTTCCTTCTCGGGGTTTTCACCCCGCTACATAGAAAAATGAAACATTCAGGAAGAAGTGGAAGGAAGGAGATCCCGTTTCGACGTTCTTCCCGGATCAAAGCCAGCCGTTGTCCGTAAACACCGTCCGTAAGTCCTTCTGCTCCTGATCTGTGAGCGGGAGAAGAGGGGAGCGGCATTGTCCGCCATGATACCCAAACCAATCCATCGCCCGCTTCAGGCCTGGGATACCGAACCTGCGGGTCACCTGAAACAAAGGAGAAGAGAATTCACCAGAGATAGGAGATTCCATCAATACAGGATACAATATAAAGGAGCATCTCCTAAAATTAGAATATCATCAAAAAGATGCTGTATCTATATGTTAAATGTTTTACAATACAATATATAAATTTTAATAACAAATATTCAATGTGACATGATATTGATGTAAAACAAATGTATTAATACACTTATATATTATATTCATTATTCCTGCCTATGTAAATCATGTCATTTATGTATTTTATTCATTAATATTTTATCTATAGAATTCATATGATGTCCTTATTGTGCTATCTTCAAGGCCCTGACGAAGTGGAATTGTCCGTGAAACGCGTAGGGCCACACCTCTGGAATGGTTTGGGACCTGCACACCCCGAATTCTAATCAAGAGACTGTGTAATTTATCCTAACTTGATTTTTACTTTTAGAAGGTACTGCCTTAAGGGCAGATAAATGAAATGTGTATTTTTCTATAATCATAGTATTGTATTCTATTTTCTTTACACTCCTCTGAGGCCCAATTGAAGTCCCATCCCGTTCTACACTTTTTCTTTGAAACATAGTTGCACATCTTCTAGGGATGGTGCCTCTGTAGGAGTATTTGTGATTCCACGTTCACCCCAAACATACAATAGAATAAAGGATTATTAATAGAGAAATGTTGTCTTAGTGAGAAGTCTCTCCATGTACAGTATAGGATACACTCAATACTTGGTTGGGGCTCCTTTTCCATGAATTCCGGCATCAATGGGGCGTGGCATGGAGGAGATCAGACTGTGGCACTACTGAGGTTTTATGGAAGTCCAGGTTGCTTTGATAGCGGCCTTCACCTCGTCTGCATTGTTGGGTCTGATGTCTCTCATCTGCCTCTTGACAATCCCCCACAGATTTTCTATGGGATTTAGGTCAGGCCAGTTTGCTGGCCAATCAAGCGCAGTGATCCCATGATCATGTGACCAGGTATTGGTGGTTTTGGCAGTGTGGGAGGTGCCAAGTCCTGCTGGAAAATGAAATCATCATCTCCATAAAGCTGGTCAGCAGAGGGAAGCATGAAGAGCTCTAGAATGTCCTGCTAGAGAGAGGCGCTGACTTTGGACTTTATATAACACAGGAGGACCAACACCAGCAGATGGCATGACCCCCCCAAATCATCCAAAGTCAGATCAGCCCTCTACCAGGAAACTCTAGAGCACTTCATGCTTCCCTCTACTGACCAGCTTTATGGAGATGCTGGTTTTGTTTTCCAGAAGGACCTCCCACACTGCCAAAACTACCAATACCTGGTCACATGATCATGGGATCACTGCACTTGATTGGCCAGCAAACTCGCCTGACCTAAATCCCATAGAGAATCTGTGGAAGATGAGAGACACCAGACCCAACAATGCAGACAAGCTGAAGGCCGCTATCAAAGCAACCTGACCTTCCATAACACCTCAGCAGTGCCACAGGCTGATCTCCTCCATGCCACGCCGCATTGATGCCGGAATTCATGCAAAAGGAGCCCCGACCAAGTATTGAGTGTATCCTATACTGTACATGGACAGACTTCTCACTAAGACAACATTTCTCTATTAATAATCCTTTATTTTTATTATTTTTTATATTGGTCTTCTGTAATATTCTCATTTTCTGAGATACAGAATTTTGGGTTGTCACTCGCCATAATCATCTAATCATCAAAATTAAAGAAAGAAATGCGTGAAATATATTATTCTGTGTGTAACACATCTATATAAAATATAGGAGTTTCACTTTTTGAATTGAATTACTGAAATAAATTAACTTTTTGATGATATTCTAATTTTTTGAGATGCTCCTCCTGTGTACAAGAAACTTCCTCCAAAGCTGTAATTCTATGTACTTGGGTGCAGTTATAGAGAGAGACCACTGGGTGGCAGTGTGGACACTCGCTGGTTTCACCCAAACACCAAGTGCCATGTCCTCCTAGTTACTTATCAGCCAGAAAGGATTTATTTTGGATCGCAGTCCGTGGACTTTCTGGGCACAAAACACTCTCTTAATAAAAAACAAAAAAAAACAAAAAAATAACTGAAATTGTGCGGTTGTGCGACGCTGTACCCAAATAAAATGTATGTCCCCCCCTCCCCCCCAGAAATAAAGCTTTTCTTTTATCTGTTGGTGGTATTTGATCACCTCTGCAGTTATTATTTTTTTGTGCTATAAACTAAAAAAAAAAGTCTGAAAATTAAAAAAAAAAAAAAAATATATATATATTGTGGGAACAGTTTGGGGACGGCCCCTTCCTGTTCCAACATGACTGCCCACCAGTGCACAAAGCAAGGTCCATAAAGACATGGATGAACGAGTTTGGGGTGGAGGAACTTGACTGGCCTGCACAGAGTCCTGACCTCAACCCCACAGAACACCTTAGGGATGAATTCGAGAGGAGACTGCGAGCCAGGCCTTCTCGTCCAACATCAGTGCCTGACCTGGAGGAATGGTCAAACATTCCCATAGACACACTCCTAAACCTTGTGACCCCCGGAGCTGCCTAATAAATTACTACTATTACTAATAAATTACTACTATTACCTATCTAGTGTGTTTTATTTTTTACACTTTTTATTCCAGGTGAATGGGTAGGGGTACGATGTACCCTATACTCATTCACATAGTGTGGGGGCGGGATCTGGGGGCCCCCTTATTAAAGGGGGCTCCCAGATTCCGATAAGCCCATAGACCCCGACAACCAATGGCCAGGGTTGTTGGGAAGGGGCCCTTGTCCTCATCAACAGGGGAGCAAGGTGCTTTGGAGTGGGGGGGGGGTGGCGCAGGGCCCCCCCTGCCCCAAAGCACCCCCCCATGTTGAGGGCAAGCGGCCTGGTACAGTTCTGGAGGGGGGGGGGTGCTCGCTCGTCCCCACCCCCTTTCCTGACCTGATTGGCTGCGTGCTTGGATAAGGCTCTGGTATGGATCTTGGGGGGACCCCCGCGCCATTTCTTTTGGCGTGGGGCTTCCCCTTAAGATCCATACCAGACCGCATGGCTCACGCAAATTTTTTTTTTTACATTTTCGCGGGGTTCCCCCTTCAAAATTCTCAGCACGCAAGTCGCACCATAAGTTGAATCATCCTGATCCAACTTCTGGTGCGACTTCTATTCAAATCAATGAGCTCCTATAGAGAACCATTGATTTTGAACAGAGACAGAGAAATGCGGCAGAAGCCAGCGTGGCTACACGTGCATTGAATTAAATGCAAAACGCGGATAAAATCGCGTTTTTTAACGCAGCTTTTTTTCTGGCGTCTGTACTAGCTTTTTTAAGCTATGAGGCCTTAATGTGAGTTCTTACAACTTTAATAAACTGCCCACTAGATGGAGCTTTTCCCTTTCTATACTCACACAGGAGCGGGGGGGGGAGAGATGGCATGTGAATAGGACAGGAACCGCAATGCAATACTTGGCAAGTACTTGTCTGAAAGTATCGGTTATGTTTAAGGAAGAAGAAATATGGATACTAAATGACTTTTCTTTTCTCCCCTTTTATCTTTTACCTTTTTTCTATTTTTGTACCTTTTTTCTCTGTCCATGAAAATTTCATAAAAATAAATTGAGTAAAAAAAAAAAAAAAAAAAAAAAAATCTTTTTGTAGGGACCCTGCTCTATGCTGTAGTGTCCTCCGCCATAAATTTAGTGCTGCTGGGCTTGCAGTCAGCCTGAGCTCTGTTGATAGATCTGCTTTCCTCAGGTTCTCCTGGATCTCAGTGTTATTGATTGCTTCTGCCTGCTGTTGGGGAATGTCCCTGGCAATAGTGTAAGGAGATCTGATAACCTGAGATATGAACTTCATGAGGTCAACCACTAGGAAGATGTATTGCCAATGGCACATGCTGGGGAACCTGCTACTAGCAAGGAGGACCTAATAAAGGGGGTCCAACCCACTACTAGCCAGGAGGACCTAATAAAGGGGGTCCAACCTGCTACTAGCAAGGGGGACCTAATAAAGGGGGTCCAACCCGCTACTAGCAAGGGGGACCTAATAAAGGGGGTCCAACCCGCTACTAGCAAGGAGGACCTAATAAAGGGGGTCCAATCCGATACTAGCAAAAAGGACCTAATAAAGGGGGTCCAACGAGCTACTAGCAAGGAGGACCTAATAAAGGGGATCCAACCCGCTACTAGCAAGGAGGACCTAATAAAGGGGGTCCAACCCGCTACTAGCAAGGGGGATGTAATAAAGGCGGTCCAACCCGCTACTAGCAAGGAGGACCTAATAAAGGGGGTCCAACCCGCTACTAGCAAGGAGGATGTAATAAAGGCGGTCCAACCCGCTACTAGCAAGGAGGACCTAATAAAGGGGGTCCAACCCGCTACTAGCAAGGAGGACCTAATAAAGGGGGTCCAACCTGCTACTAGCAAGGAGGATGTAATAAAGGGGGTCCAACCCGCTACTAGCAAGGAGGATGTAATAAAGGCGGTCCAACCCACTACTAGCAAGGAGGACCTAATAAAGGGGGTCCAACCCGCTACTAGCAAGGAGGACCTAATGGTCTAATGTTATTATACATGCCCCAAAACTAATAGCACATTCATGCTCAGACATTAAAATGCACCAGATGGGTTTTTTTTTACCCCAAAACCAATGTTAGCAGACCCTTTGAAGTCAGTAAACTATGAACTGGTCCATAAACTCTCCTGTGAAGCAATACACCCCCTAATAAATATTATATTGAACCCAGTGGTGACCATTTGCTCAAAGCCATATCCATTCCCAGAGCCCAGAACTTGGTCCTGTGCTCCACTACACCATGTATGGTGGAACATGGGACCAAGTTCTGGAGAGTGCAAAATGTGTTGCAGTTCTGCATCAAAAACCAATCAGCTTCCAGGTGTTTTTTTTTTTTTTGTCAAAGCTTTATTGAACAAGCTGATGTTAGAAAGCTGATTGGCTACCATACACAGCTGCACCAGATTTCACAACCTCCAGTTTTAGTAAATCAACCCCCCATGTCCGTCTTTTCCCCGCATCAAACCTATGTTGCTTCCACACCCAACAAATGTCTTCTCCTGCTCCATGCCTATCCACCACTGGTCCACCACAGAGGACAATGGTCCACCACAGAGGACAATGGTCCCACACAGAGGACAATGGTCCACCACAGAGGACAATGGTCCACCACAGAGGACAATGGTCCACCACAGAGGACAATGGTCCCACTCTGTAGCATGCTGGAAGGGAACAGGTCTTTCTACTCAGGCTGTGGCTGTTTAACCGATTACCTCCCGCCCGCCCAACGTCACGTGACGTTGGCATTGAGTGTTGATATCTGAATGATGGATGCAGTTACAGGCATCATTCAGATAACTTCTTTTAGTGTTGGCGATTCCCTTAACCATAAGAACAATCATAGCGGCTGTTTAGCCGCTTGATCGTTTTTATAGGCGGCGGCCCGCAGCCCTCTGCTGCCCCTGCCATTGGCGAACCGGGGAAGGAACCGACCAGCGGCGGATGTTGACCAGCGAGATTTCCTGAGATTTCCAGCGGGCCAGATGGTCCTGGAGTCTCTATGATTGTTCGGAGGCCGGGCGCGATGTTATGACGTCATGCCCGGCCTCTGCATTTGAAAAAAAATGCCGCCGCCTCAGCTGGGAAGCTGGAATCTTTTTTTTTTTTTTTTTATTTCAGGATTCCCAGCCTAGAGGTGATCTGTGGAGATTTATTGACCTCCAAATCTCACTGTAAAGAGGACCTGTCACGCCATATTCCTATTACAAGGGATGTTTACATTCTTTTGTAAAAGAAATAAAAGTGATTAAAAAATAAATGTAAAAAGAAAGCATCAAACTAGAAAAATAAAAGTAAAATTAACAATGAAAATACAAAATTTAAAGCGCCCGCGAGCTCGCTGGCATTAGCGAATGCATACGCAAGTAGCGCCCGCATATGTAAACGACGTTCAAACCACACATGTGAGGCATCGCCGCGAACGTCAGAGCGAGAGCAATAATAAGACCTCCTCTGTAACTCTAAAAATGTAACCTGTTATCTATTTTTTATTTTAATTGTTAATTTTACTTTTACTTTTCTAGTTTGATGCCTTTTTTTTATTTTAAAAAATTTAAAGCGACGCCTATGGAGATTTTTAAGTACCGAAGTTTGGCGCCATGTTCGGTATCTATTTACTCGGCGTAACATCATCTTTCACATTATGTAAAAAAAAAAAAATCGGGCTAACTTTACTGTTTTTTTAATGCATGAAACAGTCCCCCCCCCCCCCAAAAAAAACGCATTTGAAAAATTGCTGCGCAAATACCGTGCGAGATAAAAAGTTGCAACGACCGCCAAATTATTCTCTAGGGTCTCTGCTAAAAAAACAAAAACAGACGGTCCCCAGCAATCTCCATGACTCTCGGAGGCCCGGGCGCGGCGTTATGACGTCACATCCAGGCCGCCGCAAGTAAACAAAGCCGGGGACTTGGCTAGTAAGCATCAGATCGTTTTTTTTTTATATCTGATGCTTTTCAGCCTGGAGGAGAGATGTGGGGGTCTTATAGATTCCCATATCTCTCCATAAAGAGGACCTGTCACGCGCTATTCCTATTACAAGGGATGTTTACATTCATTGTAACAGAAATAAAAGTGATCAAAAAATTTTTTTTTTAAAGTGAAAGTGTAAAAAAAAAAGTTAAAAAAAATAAAATCTAAAAAGAAAATAAAAAATGTACGCGCTCCCATCCCGGGGACTCGGCTAGTAAGCATCAGATCGTTATTTTTTTTTTTTTATCTCATGCTTTTCAGCCTGCAGGAGAGATAGAACCCACATCTCTCCATAAAGAGGACCTGTCACGCACTATTCCTATTACAAGGGATGTTTACATTCATTGTAACAGGAATAAAAGTGATCAATTTATTTTTTTTTTAAAAGGGAAAGTGCAAAAATAAAAAAAAGTTAAATAAAATATAAAAAGAAAGTAAAAAAAGTTCGCGCCCCCGTACCCGCAGAAGAAAAACGCATACGTAAGTCGCGCCCCCATATGTAAATGACGTTCAAACCGCACATGTGAGGTGTCGCCGCAAACGTGAGAGCGAGAGCAATAATTCTGGCCCTAGGCCTCCTCTGTAACTCTAAACAGGTAACCTGTAAAAATTTTTAAAGCGTCGCCTATGGAGACTTTTAAGTACCGATATCACATTATAGAAAAAAAAATGGGCTAATGTTTTTTTTTTCCAAAAATAAAATCACGTTAGAAAAATTGCTGCGCAAATACCGTGTGACATAAAAAGTTGCAACGACCGCCATTTTATTCTCTAGGGCAGGGATATGCAATTAGCGGACCTCCAGCTGTTGCAAAACTACAACTCCCATCATGCCCCTGCCTCTGGGTGTCATGCTTGTGGCTGTCAGAGTCTTGCTATGCCTCATGGGACTTGTAGTTCTGAAACAGCTGGAGGTCCGCTAATTGCATATCCCTGCTCTAGGGTGTCTGTTAAAAAAATATATATTTATAGCAGGGATATGCAGAACTACAAGTCCCCCAAACATTATATATTTATATATATATATATATATATATATATATATATATATATATATATATATATATATATATATGTATAAATATATAATGTTTGGGGGTTCTGAGTAATTTTCTAGCAAAGAAATTATGATTTTTTTACATGTAGGAAAGAAATGTCAGAATTGGCCCAGGTAGGCAAGTGGTTAATAAAACAAATGAATTAGAGGAGGATTTGTACTATTTCCACTTTGCCGTCTGGAATGCATTGAGTAGAATTATACTGAAAAGCTGAATTGGGCTTTAATAATCCGAAAACTCTAAGAACATTTCAGTAAAACAGAAAACTTTGCATGAATAAAGAAATGTAAAATTGAAAAAGCAACGTGATAGAAAAGAAAAAAAAAAATCAATGTATCTGAATGCGAGCGTTAGAAGGACGTGTACGAGGTCATCCATCGAAGTCACGTGAAGGTGGGCATTCCGAGGGGCCGCATGTAATTCAGTCAATCAGCGGAACGTTGATCCCTTTCGTGTGCCCATTAATCCCTATTATGGCTCCTTCTTCTTCTGCTGCGGGCGGACGGAATGACCCTGGAAGGTTTGTCATGCCTTCCTAGCGCAAGCAAAAAAAAATCACGCCAGCTGCATTATGTTACCTGGAAGGCTGCCAACGTGGACAGCTGCACATCCCATTACTTAACAAAATGCCAGCTGCGATGCCAACTGGGCACCACGCTGCTTCTGGGAGCGGGCCCGTCTGGTGTTTTCTTACCCGGCGTGAGAGGGATATAAGATTAGAAAACGTCTAAAGGTTGTAGAAGACATTCATCAGAAAAAAAGTTACAGCGGTAGTACTTAGAAGGTATAAAAATGATTTACTTTGTAATTATTTAAAGCTGAATACCAGGAATACAGCCGCCACTTTGTAAAAAAGTGAAGGCAATCTGTGAGTGAAGTCCAAGGAGGTGCAGGACATCTCCTGGGCGTATCTCTAATATTTACCGTATATAACTCGAGTATAAGCCGAGTTTTTCCAGCACTTTTTTTTGTACTGAAAGTGCCCCCCTCGGCTTATACTTGAGTCAAGCACTTTTCTGGTGCAAAGAATGACATTTTCCGAACCGAATTTGGGGCCAAGTATTTTGGGACCACTTGGTGCTAGGAACCCCGAATTTGGTGTGCAAACCTAGTGGAACAAGCACTACAACATATCCAAAGCTGGGGTTCCTAGCACCAAGTGGCCCCGAGATATGGGGCCCCAAAGTCAATTAGGAAAATGTCATTCTCTGCTGCAGAAAAGTGCTTGACATTTTCCGAACCGATTTTGGGGCCCCGTATCTCGGGGCCACTTGGTGCTAGGAACCCCACCTTTGGATATGTTGTAGTGCTAGTTCCACTGGGTTTGCACACTAAATGGGGTTCCTAGCACCAAGATAGGGGGCCCCAAAGTCAGTCAACTGTGTCCATCTGCAGCAATGTCATTTCGGGACCCTTTGGGTCCAGAGACCCCAAGTTTTGGCTGTAGCTAAAAATTTGTCATTCTCTGCTGCAGAAAAGCACTTGACATTTTCCGAACCGACTTTGGGGCCCTGTATCTTGGGACCACTTGGTGCTAGGCACCCCACATTTTGTGTGCAAACCTAGTGGAACAAGCACTACAACATTTCCAAAGTTGGGGTTCCTAGCACCAAGTGGCCCTGAGATATGGGGCCCCAAATTCGGTTAGGAAAATGTCATTCTCTGCTGCAGAAAAGTGCTTGACATTTTCTGAACCAACTTTGGGGCCCCGTATCTCGAGGCCACTTGGTGCTAGGAACCCCAAATTTGGTGTGCAAACCTAGTGGAACAAGCACTACAACATAGCTTGTGTCATTAGGTTTGCACACCAAATTTGGGGTTCCTAGCACCAAGTGGCCCCGAGATACGGGGCCCCAAATTCGGTTCGGAAAATTTCAAGCACTTTTCTGCAGCAGAGAATGACATTTTCTGAACCGATTTTGGGGCCCCGTATCTCAGGGCCACTTGGTGCTAGGAACCCTGGAGATGGGCATTGTTGACCCTCTTTTCCACTTACAGTAGCTGTGCATTTCTCACCCTAGGCTTATACTCGAGTCACTAAGTTTTCCCAGTTTTTTGTGGTAAAATTAGTTGCCTCGGCTTATATTCGGGTCGGCTTATACTCGAGTATATACGGTACATTTGACTTGTTTTTGCTTCGCTGGTCTCTCTGGGGATCTGAGAGGAAAAAAACATGCAAAAATGAAGGCACGCTATGCGAGTTATGCCGCGTACACATGATCAGAAATTTCGGCCCGCAAAAGACCGATGAGAGTTTTTCATCAGGAAAATGCGACCGTGTGTACGCTCCATCGTTTTTTTTTGCTGGCCGAAATTCCAGCCAGCAAAAGATTGAGAGCATTCTCTCAAATTTTTCGGTCGGGAAAAGTTCCTATCCGAAAATGCGATCGTCTGTGGCAATTCCGACATGCAAAATTTCCTACGCATGCTCGGAAACAATTTGACGCATGCTCGGAAGCATTGAACTTCGTTTTCTCGGCTCGTCGCAGTGTTGTACGTCGCTGCGTTCTTGACGGTTGTAATTTCAGCAAACTTTTGCGTGACCGTGTGTATGCAAGGCAAACTTGAGCGGGATCCCATCAGAAAAAGCCGCCATATGTTTTTCCGACGAGAATTCCGATCGTGTGGAAAAAGCACTGCAACATATCTAAAGTTGGGGTTCCTAGCACCAAGTGGGTATAAGGGGTGGAGGAACTTGACTGGCTTGCACAGAGTCCTCACCTCAACACGATAGAACGATTTTGGGATGAATTAGAGTGGAGACTGCGAGCCAGGCCTTCTCATCCAACATCAGTGCCTGACCTCACAAATGCTCTTCTGGAAGAATGATCAAACATTCCCATAGACACCCTCCTAAACCTTGTGGATGGCCTTCCCAGGAGAGTTGAAGCTGTTATATCTGCAAAGGGTGGGACCAACTCAATATTGAACCCTACGGACTAAGACTGGGATGTCATTAAAGTTCATGTGCGTGTAAAGGCAGGCGTCCCAATACTTTTGACAGTATAGTGAACCTTTATCCTGGAACCGCTCCGTAAAAATTGGAGTGCAGTTCCCGGTATGTGACACTCTGACATCTACATCTGGCCGTTACTCTCAGGATATGTGGAGTGAGATTTGATGATGTCATTATTGTGCTGCTCACGGTTCTCCTTGCTGGAGAGAAAGCTGTACCTGAGGACCTGCAGGGCATGGATCTACCTGCTTCTATTATTTTACAAATTTGTGCTTCCTCCATCTCTTCAGCTGCTTCTTGATCATTATCCCACCAGTCTTCATGGGGCCAGCTCTGCCAGGAGAAAGGCAAACACCAGGATAGCTGCCTCCACACTGCAAAACAGTGCAGAGCTCGCTTGTCCCCCCCCCACCTTCCTGGCCTGCTGGGTTGCATGCTCGAGTAAGGGTCTGCTATAAATTTGGGGGGGGGGGGGCCCTAGCTGTTTTTTTTTTTTCAGTTTTTTTTTTTTTTTGCTGTCAATATTCTTTTTTTTAAATTCAGCTGTCAGTAGAGAAACCCGCTGACAGCTGATGAGACGTCGGTTGGTAAGGATGATGGCGGCCGGCTTCCTGCTGGCCCACTGCTTGACAACCAGCTATTCTTCACACAGAATTCAAACTGGTTGTTTTCAGTGCCCCCCCATAGCAAGCCGCTTGCTGTGGGAGGGGCCCCCCGACAGGAGGGAGGGGCCAGGAGTGCTGACGCGGGACCCGAGAAGGAGGAGGATCCGGGCTGCTCTGTGCAAATCTACTAAAGTGTTGCAAAAAGTGTGTGACATTGTTGCAAAAAGAAAGATACTTTGTTCTTTATCTGTTTGTATTGTTCACAAGTGAATTGCTACATAGTACACAGTAAGGCCTCATGCACACTAGAAAGCTAAAAAACGCTGTAGAAAACGCTGAACAACGCTGCCGACGTTTAGGAGTGTTAGCCTAATATGCAAGCTACGAATTCTGAATATTCGGAAATTCGAATTTTCGAAAATTTGTAAATGCGTACATTCAGCATTCGTTATTTCGGTTAATTCGTAACTTCGGATAAATTTGTATTTGTTACGTTCACTAACAGCCAAATTTGAAAGGAAATTACAATACCTATAATTTATTAGTTAGTTACTATTTCAGATTTTCAAATTTCCGAATTTTCTCATTTACAAATGTACGAATTTATGAATTTCCGAATATACGAATTTACAAATATACGAATTTCCGAATCTACAAATTTATGAATTTACGAATATGCGAATTTCTGAATATGCGAATGTTTGAATTTACGAATTGCGATCATAACAAATGACCCGAAAAACGAAAAAAAAAATAAACGAATGAAACGAAAATGAACACATTTTTTGGCAGTGCACATGTCTAGTGCACGCCCCTGAATGTACACCGTCTGACACTGCGTCGCAACTGACATGAATGGGACCGCCTGCATGGAAGATGTACAAGACTAGAGGTCGACCAATATGGGTTTTTCTCTGGCCGATGCCGATGCCGATATTTAGAAATCGCGGTGGCCGATGGCCGATATGTGATGCCGATTTTTTTGGGCCGATATATTAGGCCGATTTTTTTTTTTTTTTTTTTTTCTTTTTTCCCTTCATCTCATAAAATCTAACAGTTAGACCCCTTTCACACTGGGGCGTTTTTCAGGCGCTTTTGGGCTAAAAATAGCGCCTGTAAAGTGCCTGTAAACGTCTCCCCTGCAGTCTCAGTGTGATATCCTGAGTGCTTTCACACTGAGGCGATGCGCTGGCAGGATGTAAAAAAAGTCCTGCAAACGGCATCTTTGGAGCGGTGTATACCTCTCCTCCACCACTCCTGCCCATTGAAATGAATGCGCACCGCTGCCGAAGCGCCTGCAAAGCGTTTTGGCAGCAGCACTTCAGGGGCGCATTTAAAAATAGCGCCTGTAAAGTGCCTGTAAACGTCTCCCCTGCAGTCTCAGTGTGATATCCTGAGTGCTTTCACACTGAGGCGATGCGCTGGCAGGATGTAAAAAAAGTCCTGCAAACGGCATCTTTGGAGCGGTGTATACCGCTCCTCCACCGCTCCTGCCCATTAAAATGAATGCGCACCGTTGCCGAAGCGCCTGCAAAGCGTTTCGGCAGCAGCACTTCAGGGGCGCATTTAACCCCTTCCTCGGCCGCTAGCTGGGTTATAAGCGCCCCGCTAGCAGCCGAATAGCGCCGCTAAAATGACGGTAAAGCGCCGCTAAAACTAGCAGCGTTTTACCATCAATGCATGCCCGCTCCAGTGTGAAAGCAGCCTTAAGTAATACAGAATTTTTTTTTCATTTAAACATTAAACAAAACAAACCTTCAATCAGTTCACTTGTATGTATAATTTAGAAAACAAAAAAAAAAAACCTATATTAAATACACAAAAACAGGTAATCAAAACTTTTGGATGAAAAAAAATGGGCTAACTTTACTGTTTAGGTTTTTTTTTAATTCATTACTGTATTTTTTTTTTTTTTTTAAATTGCGTTTGAAAGACCGCTGCGCAAATACCGTGTGACATAAAATATTGCAACAATCACCATTTTATTCCCTAGGGTCTCTGCTAAAAAAATATATATAATGTTTGGGGGTTCTAAGTGATTTTATAGCAGAAAATACAGGATTTTTACTTGTAAGCAACAAGTGTCAGAAAAGATTTAGTCTTTAAATGGTTAAACTGAGAACTTCTCCATGGAGTTCCGTCTATTGATAAAAAGAACCAAAAGATACAAATGTATCTTCTTATCAGACTTGGCTGCCCAGAGGGGGAGAGAAAACAAACTTCACAGATAACCTCAGGAAACTTCCATTAACTTCTATTACAGAAGTCATTTGCAAGGCTGAAGTTACAATCGGCCTTTTTTATCAGCACAATCGGCCGATGCCGATTAAGTAAAAAACGCCAAATATCGGCCGATATATTGGTCGACCTCTACACAAGACACCTGTGGCATACCTGTGCGTACACGCTCCGCCCTCGCACAGGTGTAAGCTGCAGCACGCCCCTGTGAATGAGCCCTTTAAAAGAACTCCCCGTTCACTTGAATGGGGAAATCTTCCGGAAAGCACAGTTGCCTCTGATATGTAACCTGGAATCAGACGCCCCCTTGTGGTGTAGACGCTGCATGAGATGAAGTCCTGTGGGTCGGTCGCACTTACCGCAGCATTTGGCTCAATCAGCCGGTACTGGAGCTCCCTCGCTTCCTGCCAGCGGCCGCCGACGCACAGCCTCTCCAGTTCACACAGCTGAGGACCAAGGACATTAGCAAGAGCGCAGACTCCTCCAACGGCACCTGTTCCAAAAACACGGAAAGACATCGGGGTCATTATAAGGTTTGGAGTTACATATCATATACAGGGGTGTGGAAATTGTTTAAAAATGACTTCTCCGAGGGACTGGGGACAGATCCAGGACAGCCTGGGCTCAGAGGAAGTGGATAGAATGATGCCGGGCATCACACCGAGGACATTGTGGGGTTAATTTACCAAAACTAGAGTGCAAAATCTGGTGCATGGTAGCCAATCAGCTTCTAACTTCAGCTTGTTTAATTAAAGTGGTTCTAAAGGCTGAAGGTGCATTCTATGCATGAAGGTAAAAAAGCCTTATGTGTGCAGCTGCTCCCCCTAATACTTACCTGAGCCTCATCTCGATCCAGCAAAGTGCGCAAGAGCATCGACTCTCCTTCCTCATTGGCCGAGACAGCAGAGTGCTGTCTCGGCCAATGAGGAGGGAGAGCCCCTGGAGAGCCGATGCTCTTGCGCACTTTGCTGGATCGAGATGGGGCTCAGGTAAGTATTAGGGGGGGCTGTCAATCACAGCCAGACAGCTAATGAGGGGGGGGCGGAGCCACGGCTCCATGTATGAATGGACACGCAGAGCAGCAGCTCAGGAGCGCGCCTGCTTGGGCGCCCCCCCATTGCAAGCAGCTTGCTCTGGGGGCACTTGACAGGAGGGAGGGGCCAGGAACGCGGGTGGGGAGGGGGATCCGGGCTGCTCTGTGCAGAACCATTACACAGAGCAGGTAAGTATAACATGATCGTTATTTTTTTTATTTTATTTTTTATTTTGCAATTTGACCACTTCCCGTCCAGCCAATAACAAGATGACAGCTGGGCGGGGCCTCTCATCGACCCCTGGGAGATATCGTATGACGTCCTCCGGGATCGCGCCCCAACGTGCGGGCCACGCAACGGTGCGATCCGTCATCATCGGCTGCGTCCACCAGACACAGCTGATGACTGATCAGTGTACCGGCACCATGTGACCGCTGTGACCAATCACACCAGGTCACATAGCAGTTGTAAACAATGGATGGCTTCCTTTCCTGCCTTTCCATAGTGTACAATTGTGTTGCTAGCTGTGATTGGTCAGTGTGATCACATGGTACGGACAGGGCCAATCACGGCCCATCTGTACCATGGGATTAGCTCTGGCCAATCACAGCTAATCAAAATAAATCAGTTTCATTCAGTAAAATGCTTGCCTATAGCAATGTAATTCACTGCTATAAGCAATCATAATGTGTAAAAAAACAAAACAAAAAAATCCTGATCACTTCCCCAGAGTAGTACAATGTTACTATGGTAACATTATATTGCTCTGGCTACAGCGTAAAAAAAAAAAAATGTGAAAAAAAAATGTAATAAAAATAAAAACTAAAAAAATGTATATTTTTGTTTACGTACCGTCACCAGTCAGTGTCCCTGATCACCACCACACCAGTTACATGATGGCGCTGTACTGCACTGGTGACATTATGTAAAAAAAAAAAAATGAATTTTAATGGAGGTCAGCAACCCGTAGTAAGATCTACCAGTAGATGGCGGTCTGGGCCTGCTGACCCGCCACCCCAGAGCATGGCTAAGTGCAAAAATCCCGCAGGATATAATAGAAGTCTATGGCTAAGTGCAAAAATCCCGCAGGATATAATAGAAGTCTATGGCTAAGTGCAAAAAACCCGCAGGATATAATAGAAGTCTATGGCTAAGTGCAGCAATCCCTCAGGATATAATAGAAGTCTATGGCTAAGTGCAAAAAACCCGCAGGATATAATAGAAGTCTATGGCTAAGTGCAGCAAACCTGCAGGATATAATAGAAGTCTATGGCTAAGGGCAGCAAACCTGCAGGATATAATAGAAGTCTATGGCTAAGGGCAGCAAACCTGCAGGATATAATAGAAGTCTATGGCTAAGTGCAGCAATCCCGCAGGATATAATAGAAGTCTATGGCTAAGTGCAGCAATCCCGCAGGATATAATAGAAGTCTATGGCTAAGTGCAGCAATCCCGCAGGATATAATAGAAGTCTATGGCTAAGGGCAGCAATCCCGCAGGATATAATAGAAGTCTATGGCTAAGTGCAAAAAACCCGCAGGATATAATAGAAGTCTATGGCTAAGTGCAGCAAACCTGCAGGATATAATAGAAGTCTATGGCTAAGGGCAGCAAACCTGCAGGATATAATAGAAGTCTATGGCTAAGTGCAAAAAACCCGCAGGATATAATAGAAGTCTATGGCTAAGTGCAGCAAACCTGCAGGATATAATAGAAGTCTATGGCTAAGTGCAAAAAACCCGCAGGATATAATAGAAGTCTATGGCTAAGTGCAGCAAACCTGCAGGATATAATAGAAGTCTATGGCTAAGGGCAGCAAACCTGCAGGATATAATAGAAGTCTATGGCTAAGTGCAAAAAACCCGCAGGATATAATAGAAGTCTATGGCTAAGTGCAGCAAACCTGCAGGATATAATAGAAGTCTATGGCTAAGGGCAGCAAACCTGCAGGATATAATAGAAGTCTATGGCTAAGGGCAGCAAACCTGCAGGATATAATAGAAGTCTATGGCTAAGTGCAGCAATCCCGCAGGATATAATAGAAGTCTATGGCTAAGTGCAGCAATCCCGCAGGATATAATAGAAGTCTATGGCTAAGTGCAGCAATCCCGCAGGATATAATAGAAGTCTATGGCTAAGGGCAGCAATCCCGCAGGATATAATAGAAGTCTATGGCTAAGTGCAGCAATCTCGCAGGATATAATAGAAGTCTATGGCTAAGTGCAGCAATCCCGCAGGATATAATAGAAGTCTATAGATAAGTGCAGCAATCCCGCAGGATATAATAGAAGTCTATGGCTAAGTGCAGCAATCTCGCAGGATATAATAGAAGTCTATGGCTAAGTGCAGCAATCCCGCAGGATATAATAGAAGTCTATGGCTAAGTGCAGCAATCCCGCAGGATATAATAGAAGTCTATGGCGGATATAATAGAAGTCTATAGATAAGTGCAGCTAACCCAGGAAAGTCACACATGCACTGCGCTCCATCGTGCTGCAGGTACCCCGCAGCACATCAGTGTGAAAGCAGCTCAGATCAGTAAGGGTTCATTTACATTTGCAGTTTGGGGGGTGGTAAAACCCCATAGTTAAGACGTGTTTTTATCACACCCACCACAACTGCACCCCCTTTAGCTGCAGTGGCCAGGGGGTGCACACATGTCACAGCGGCAGCAGGAGTAATACACCATGTTATGGTTGGTGGGTGTAGCATCTGACAAGCATGACCCATTCAAGTGAATGAGGCCACTCTGTAAGTGCCCTGCAACCTTGTGCAGTACAGCAAACAAGGGGTTAAAGCAGGCCGCGTTGTGTTGCTTTAACCCCTTGGACCCCGCAGAAGCATGGAGTTGCAGGGCGCTTGCAGAGTGGTCCCATTTTACTTGAATGGGTCGGGATTGACAGGCGGTGGTTCCCACCAAAAGCAACAGGGGGGCTTAGTTCCTGCTGTGCCACGTGAACACATCTGGCTGCTGCCTTAACAGCTAAGGAGGGCAGGGATTGGGGGCTGAGGGCTCGTTCACAGGTACAGCTGCTCCTCTGAAAAGCGATCAAGGTACAGTAATTGCGTAACCCACGTTCCTGCTAAAAAAAACTCCTGCCTGTGATACCAATAAAGGATTTTTTTGGACTCTAGAGACAATGGTTTGTCGCTCTTTTTGGCTTTTTTTTTTTAGGAATTTAACCCTTCCCAGCTCTATCCAAACATTTGGCTGGAGTCCCATTTGAAAATACATGCACAGCATCAAAAGGAAATAAAAGAAGGCAATTTTTGGTACGTTTGATCGTGCTTCAAATATAAGACGACCGCAGAATTCAGAAGGCAGTACGTATATTCTTCAAGCTTTTATGGAGAAGGTGGTGACAAGTGCTAGTCAGCTGTCCGCCCCCCCCCCCCAATCCGCCGCCCCTCCACTTCTCTGCCGATCTTCATAACCTCTCCCATGATACACAACCCGGCCGTGTCTGAGCAAAGTTCATCCAGGGCAAGGCTCTTCAGTATTCATTTCAGCCTTCAGCAACTTAAAAAACACAATAAAGCGCATTGGCCCTCAGCTGTTAGCAGTTTATCGTATGACCCCGGCCTCAGGTAGAGTTACCCAAAGAGCATCTCCAGTGTACAGACCAGACATCGAGTTCATACCAACCGAAAATTCATTGGCTCTCAACTTTCAACCCAAAAACGGCCACCTATGTATGTTCCTCAGACATATCCTTAAAGGGAATGTTTGACGATTGAAAGAAAATGAAAAAAGGTGGAAGGGGTTACTGCTGTCTGTGTCTCTAGAGCAGAAATTCTCAAACAAGGTTCCTCCAGAAGTTAAAAGGGGTTCCTTGAGCTTTGACTGATTGACCTCCCATCTGATGGTATCCGGCTCATTGATGGAGTTGGGAAGGGAAGGCTCATTGATGGAGGTGGGGGGAGGGAAGGCTCATTGATGGAGGTGGGGGGAGGGAAGGCTCATTGATGGAGGTGGAGGAGGGAAGGCTCATTGATGGAGGTGGGGGAGGGAAGGCTCATTGATGGAGGTGGGGGAGGGAAGGCTCATTGATGGAGGTGGGGGGCTCAATAATGGAGGTGGGGAGGGAAGGCTCATTGATGAAGGTGAGGAAGAAAAAAATCATTGATGGAGGTGGGGAGGGAAGGTTCATTGATATCGGTGGGGGAGGGAAGGCTCATCGATGGAGGTGTGGGAGAGAAGGCCCATTGATGGAGGTGGGGGGCTCATTGATTGAGGTGGGGAGGGAAGGCTCATTGATGAAGGTGGGGAGGAAAGACTCATTGATGGAGGTGGGGAGGGAATACTAATTGATGGGGGTGGGGAGGGAAGACTCATTGATGGGGGTGGGGGAAGGGAAGGCTCATTGATGGAGGTGGGGAGGAAAGGCCCATTGATGGAGGTGAGGAGGAAAGGCCCATTGATGGAGGTGGGGAGGGAAGACTCATTGATGGAGGTGGGGTGAGTGAAGGCTCATTGATGGAGGTGGGGGTGGGCTCATTAATGGCAGTGGGGAGGGAGGGCTCGTTGATGGAGGTGGGGAGGGAAGGCTCATTAATGGAGGTGGGGAGGGAAGGTTCATTGATGTAGGTTAGGGAGGAAAGGCTCACTGATAGAGGCAGGGAGAGAAGGCTCATTCACATAGGTGGGGGAGGGAAGGCTCATTGATGGAGGTGGGGAGGAAAGGCTCATTGATGTAGGTTAGGGAGGAAAGGCTCATTGATGGAGGCAGAGAGAGAAGGCTCATTGATGGAGGTGGGGGGGAAGGTTCATTGATGTAGGTTAGGGAGGAAAGGCTCATTGATGGAGGTGGGGGAGAGAAGGCTCATTGATGGAGGTGGGAAGGGGGAATTGGAAAAGTTCTGGTCCCAGTAGCAAGCCTTATGAAAATGAGGCTTGAAGTCCTACAGCGGCCATGCTTGATTGTGGAATCGAGGGTTTGAATAGGGGCCAGCTCAACTATACCCTTAGCTAGTCAAGGATGTTGGCTACACTTTTCGGCCGTTTTTAATGTCACAAAGAGGCTGGGCTGTGATTGGCGGCCATTTTGTGAGGATGCTTTTGATAGAATAATGGTCAATTAAGGCAGTCTTCCCTTGCTGGATTTACATATATATATGGCATGGCGACTCACAACGTGTGCATGCCCCCAATGACGTCAGTTATGACATAACGCGCAGGGAGGAGCCAACGTACGTGATGTCGCCACGCTTGTCTGTGTACTCTGCATGCGATTTGGATCTCCATGTATCGATTGTGGAAACTGATTTAATACAGGGCTGTTTTTTTTTAGCATAATATATGTGAGTATTCTGAATTCCTTTGTATCAGACTTCCGTTACGGATTTACACTAAGTGGATTTTTTTCCTGCTTTATGCAAATGGTGACTTCCTGTTCCATCATACCTGTCTGAGATGTACCCGAATCTGTGATTTCCTGGAATTTGACCTATCTGGACCCGGTGGTCGGTTCAGGCGCATGTGTCTCTGTAATAGAGTCCACTTGTTCTGGTAAGAGCCTATCTTATCTTTGGTGGTGGATCACGTGGTGGAATTGGATTCCTGACATGAATTGCACAGTATATCTGATTTTTTTTTTTTGCCAGCAGCTTTTTTATTTCTGCCAGTGCGGTTTCTTGCCTTTACACATAAAGTTATTGCTGATCGGTGTACAGCTATGATGATTAAGTTACACGGGTGCCCTAGTTACAGGAAGCGCCCCCTATGGTTTAGGAGGAAAAAGATGAATATCCACTTCTGGACCAGCGACGTACCCGTACCCGGATATTTGGTGGTTATACCGGGATGATATGCAGCTGCAGGCATCATCCCAGTACCGTTTTTTAACAGCTGGTGGTTGGCTCTCCTGTAAAAGCAATCCTAGTTGCTAACTAGCTGCTAGATTGCTTCTACAAGCAACAGGAGGCGCCCCCCCCCCTCTCGCCACATTCCGTGGCTTTCTTCAGCTCTCCTGTCCCACCACGAGACCCGGAGCGACCAGCCAGCTCTTCTGGCGGCTAATCAGAAAGCCAAACAACCTAGCCTTAGCCTTACAACAAAGTTTACACAAAATGATGTAACATGTCAGTGGGATATCGCTATATGTTTTTATCTATGGATGTAATTACATTTGTTGCGTGATGAAAGGCTGTTTTTCTTTTTCCAAGTCATTTCAGAAGACAGCTGGATCATCTTTAAAACATATTATTTAGAGTTTTTTTGCATGACCCAAGGGGGTCTCCTGAGGAAATGGTTGGACCATCTTAAAATTGGTCTTCAAGAGCTTTGTATGACCCAAGTGGGTCTCCTAAGGAAATGGTTGGACCATCTTAAATTTTTTCCTCAAGAGCTTTGTATGACCCAAGGGGGTCTCCTAAGGAAATGGTTGCACCATCTTAAAATTTGTCCTCAAGAGCTTTGTATGACCCAAGGGGGTCTCCTAAGGAAATGGTTGGACCATCTTAAAATTTGTCTTCAAGAGCTTTGTATGACCCAAGGGGGTCTCCTAAGGAAATGGTTGGACCATCTTAAAATTTGTCTTCAAGAACTTTGTATGACCCAAGGGGGTCTCCTGAGGAAATGGTTGCACCATCTTAAAATTTGTCTTCAAGAGCTTTATATGACCCAAGGGGGTATCCCAAGGAAATGGTTGGACCATCTTAAAATTTGTGTTCAAGAGCTTTATATGACCCAAGGGGGTCTCCTAAGGAAATGATTGGACCATCTTAAAATTTGTCTTCAAGAGCTTTATATGACCCAAGGGGGTCTCCTAAGGAAATGGTTGGACCATCTTAAAATTTGTCTTCAAGAGCTTTATATGACCCAAGGGGGTCGCCTCCGAAGGTGAGCAGGCATTGCACCTGGTGGTGGAAGTGGTGACACGGATAAATTAATCGACTATCACTTTTTGTGGAGGAACACTTATATATACTTATATATATATAAAGATTGTATTTTTTGGGGGGATTTTTATATATAATTCCTTACATATATTTTTTTTATATATTCTATGTTTGAAATTGTTACTAATCTATTGATATGTATTTTTTAATAGAATTTTGCACATGTCACTTTATGCACACTATACACAAAGCAAGCACTCCATTGTCTAAGAATTTTGTACTGTAACATGTTTTTTTTTTAATTTATTATAAACGATCGTCTAATTAAATAATTTTTTTGTGTGTGTGTAGTTGTGAATGTATAATTAGCCGCTGACTCCTGGTTCTTCTTTATGGTATCAGTACATAGATGGAGCTGTGTGTACAGACATTGCGGAAGTCACTGAACCGGAATAAGGGTTCTGACTCAGGAAGCGGCCAATGTTCTATAACAACCCACTAAATGCATTATTGGCTTTAAGTGAAGCATTGTGCGTACTGCCTAAACCTACACAGCGCTTTTAAAAATTGACTGCGCCGTTAATGGGTTCTGCATTATGACCGGTATTATTAGCTCTTCTCTGATCATCACAGAGCGCGCAGCGGCAATGATACTTCCGGAAGACGAGCCAGGCCCATTAGCTACGCTTCAATGGACATAATTGCTGGGCTGAAGTGGGCAGCCTGGTGGTAAAGTCATTGCCGATACAGAGGGGGGGGGGGGGGGAATCACGCAGCAAAACTGAGCATGCACACAATGTGGCCAAACCTATGTCATCAAATTTAAAATCGCAGAAGGAAATTGTGCTTCTGTTATCCTCACCGCCTGTTTTAACCCTCTAAATGCTGGACTGCTGTGCCACAACCACGTGCGCGGTAGTACGCTATTGCGGGGCAGCTGCGGCGTGGCCCCATTCACTTGAGTGGGTTTTGTTTGGTGGGCGGTAGTGTCCGCCGAGCACAACAGAGAGAGGGGGGATTTGAATCCTACTGGTGCTGCAGAGCATCGCACCCCATGCCATGTGTACACTTCTGTGACCCCCCCAATTGCGGGTGCTGCTCAGGCTCTGGAAATCCCAATCAATAAAGCCGACCACTGTGAGCGCAGATAGGAGCTCGTCCCGGCTCCAGACACCATTGTACAGGGAAGAAAATGTTACATAGTTACATACAGTGGGGAAAAGAAATGCTGCTCCAGGTGAGTGATGGATACAGGTGAGCCGGGTAATGGACTCCCCCCGCGGGTGCTAGGCTCAGCTCGTCCGCCGTGCAGTGTAGACAGGAAGGAATGGAGGCGAGGTGATGAAAAGTCTCTTTATTGTGGAATCCATGAACATGATTGGCACCACAGGACAAGAAAGCAGGTACAGGTAGACGCGTTCACACAGCGACGCTGTGCTTAATCATAATAAATAAGCACAGCGTCGCTGTGTGAAACGCGTCTACCTGTACCTGCTTTTTTGTCCTGTGGTGCCATTCATGTTTATAGATTCTACAATAAAGAGACTTTTCATCACCTCGGGGTGCAGCCATCCATTCCTTCCTGTATACATAGTTATATAGTTGGTAAGGCTGAAAAAAGGACACAAGTCCATCAAGTCCAGCCTGTCTGTGTGCTTTTATGTTAATATTTCATTGTATATCCCTGTATGTTGCGGTCGTTCAGGTGCTTATCTAATAGTTCTTTAAAACTATCGTTGCCCCCCGCTGAGACCACCGCCTGTGGAAGGGAATTCCACATCCTTGCTGCTCTTACAGTAAAGAACCCTCTACGTAGTTTAAGGTTAAACCGCTTCTCCTCTAATTTTAGTTAATGGGCATGTGTCTTTAAATTTCCATTGCATAGAAAAGCTTTCTCCCTATTGTGGAGTCACCAGTACGGTATTTGTATACTGAAATCATATCCCCTCTCAAGCGTCTCTTCTCCAGAGAGAATAAGTTCAGAGCTCACAACCTTTCCTCATAACTAAGATCCTCCAGACCCTTTATTAGCTTTGTTGCCCTTCTTTGCACTCGCTCCATTTCCAGTACATCCTTCCTGAGGACTGGTGCACAGAACTGGACAGCATACTCCAGGTGCGGCCGGACCAGAGTCTTGTAGAGCGGGAGAATTATCATTTTATCTCTGGAGTTGATCCCCCTTTTTAATGCCAATATTCTGTTTGCTTTGTTAGCAGCAGCTTGGCATTGCATGTCATTGCTGAGCCTATCATCTACTAGGACCCCCAGGTCCTTTTCCATCCTAGATCCCCCCAGAGGTTCTCCCCCCAGTCTATAGATTGCATTCAGATTTTTGCCACCCAAATGCATTATTTTATATTGAACCTCATTTGCCATGTAGTTGCCCACCCCCATTTGTTCAGGTCTTTTTGCAAGGTTTCCACATCCTGCGGAGAAGTTATTGCCCTGCTTAGCTTAGTATCCTCTGCAAATACAGAGATTGAACTGTTTATCCCATCCTCCAGATCATTTATGAACAAATTAAATAGGATTGGTCCCAGCACAGAACCCTGGGGGACCCCACTACCCACCCCTGACCATTCTGAGTACTCCCCATTTATCACCACCCTCTGAACACGCCCTTGTAGCCAGTTTTCAATCCATGTACTCACCCTATGGTCCATGCCAACGCACCTTATTTTGTACAGTAAACGTTTATGGGGAACTGTGTCAAATGTTCATATGAGGCGCACATCTCTGCAAAGCCCAGGTAAGAAAGTGTAAGAGCCTCAGCCCGGGCTTCAGCAAGGACACGCCCACCAGTGTGTTTTACTCCGCCCCCGCGCTTAGCTCCCCATGAATAAGCTCGGGGCGTAGGGTAACGCATTCATATTTCAAAAAGTATTTTTTTCCCCCAAAAATTGCGTTTGAAAAATAGCTGCACAAATACCGTGTGACATAAAAAAATTGCAAAACCCACCAATTTCTTCTCTAGGGCCTCTGCTTTTAAAAAAATATAGAATGTTTGGGGATTATAAGTAATTTTCTAGCAAAAAAAAAAAACCTAATAGTTACATGTGAACAAAAAGTGCCAGGTCTTTAAGTGGTTAAAGGAAAGCATGTTCCTCGTGTACTACGCAGTTTCTAAAATACAGTGCATGACAAATGAGGGCCACATGGGCTAACCCAGCCTCTCGCAACCTTTTTTTTTTCTACCATAAAGGAACTCTTGAGATACATTTCTGGGTTCAGGGAATCCCTGGTAATACATTGGGGTGGAAATAATGATTTGACCCAATGAAGATTGTGCAAGTTTTGCCTGCTTACACAGAAATGAAGGGTCTATCATTTTTATCATAGGTGTATTTTATATGATAGAGACAGAATATCAACCAAAAAGCAGAAAAAACACACGATACAAATGTTATAAATGGAGTTGCAGTTAAGTGAGTAAAATAAGTATTTGATCCCCAAGCAAAACATGATTTAGTAGTTGGTGGAGAAACCCTTGTTGGCCACCACAGAGGTCAGACGTTTCTTGTAGGTGGTGACCAGGTTTGCACACATCTCAAGAGGGGTTTTGGTCCACTCTTCTTTACAGATCTTCTGTAAATCCTTAAGGTTTCTTGGCTGTCGCTTGGCAATTCGAAGTTTCAGCTCCCTCCATAAATGTTCTATAGGATGAAGGTCTGGAGACTGGCTAGGCCACTCCATGGCCTTAACATGCTTCTTCTTGAGCCACTCCTTTGTTGCCTTGGTGGTATGTTTTGGGTCATTGTCATGCTGGAAGACACATCCACGACCCATCTTCAGTGTTCTGGTTAAGGGAAGAAGGTTCTCATCCAAGATTTTACAATACATGGCCCCGTCCATTGTGTCCTCAATGCGGCAAAGTTGGCCTGGACCTTTAGCAGAGAAACAGCCCCAAAGCATCATGTTTCCACCTCCATGTGTGACTGTAGGGATGGTGTTCTTAGGGTCATAGTCAGCATTTTTCTTCCACCAAATACGACGCGTTGAGTTAATGCCAAAGAGCTCAATTTTGGTCTCATCTGACCACATCACTTTCTCCCAATCCTTCTCTGAATCATTCAGAAACTTCAGACGTTCCTGTACATGTGTCTTCTTGATGAGGAGGGCCTTGCGGGCACTGCATGATTTCAATCCATGGCGGCGTATTACCTTACCAATGGTTTGTTTGGTGACTGAGGTCCCAACTGCCTTGAGATCCTTCACAAGCTCCTCCCGTGTAGTTCTGGGCTGATCCCTCTCTTTTCTCATGACCATCCTCACCCCATGAGGAGAAATCTTGGATGGAGCTTCAGACTGAGGACGATTGATGGTTATTGTATATTTCTTCCCTTTGCGAATAATCGCTCCAACAGTTGTCTCCTTCTCACCAAGCTTCTTGCTGATGGTCTTGTAGTCCATTCCAGCCTTGTCTACAATCTTCTCCCCGAAGTCCTCTGACGGCTCTTTAGTCTTCCCCATGATGGTGAGGATTGGATGGAAGAAAGAGATTCTGTGGACAGGTGTCTTTTATACACATAACGAGAACCTTCTTACATTGACAGGATTAATCTGTGCACCACATGAGCACCTACTGTAGCCAGTCTGTGGGAGGGCAGAATTATTGTTGGTTGCTAGGGGATCAAATACTTATTTTACTCCATTTATAACATTTGTATTGTGTGATTTTTCTGGATTTTTGATTGATATTCTGTCTCTATCATATAAAATACACCTATGATACAAACTATAGACCCATCATTTCTTTGTAAGTGGGCAAACTCTGCAGGAGATCCAATCATTATTTCCCCCACTGTAATTACTAGATCTACAGTGGAGATCTCTCTCTTTAGGTGGATATACTACCAAGCCACAGGGACCTCTACTATAGACGACCAGCTCTTAGCAGGCCGTTCATGGCACTCCTGACAGTACAGAGGTGACCCCGGATTTCATAGGGGATGACTGCACAGATTCCATTCCATACACATAGCGTGCCAACACGCTCCCGCCTGATATTGTGTCTCCTGGAATCCACGCAGATGTTGGCCTGAGTTGGAGAGAGACGTAGGACCCGGGTATACAATGCCGTTTTCATAATGGTCACAATGTCCCCGAGGCCCTTCAGAGAACATCGAGTCCTTCTATTTTCAGCCGTGTTAGAGTCACGTGATTCAGGTGTTCGGGGATTTTCAAATGAGAAGCTTTAAAAGCTTTTCCAGCCGAGATCTACCTTATCCCCCCCCCCCCCCCTCGGAAATTCACGTCTTTGCTTCTAGATTTATGGAAAGTGACTTTCCTCTCTTTGTATCCCACCAGCACTCAACAACGCTTCGTATCCTCCAGTGCAAAGACTGGACAATATGTTCTGGAATGAAAAGCACAAGTCACAAATGCCTTGATTCCGTGTTGTGGGTTTGGAAGTCGTCATTGGGTTTCGGAAAAAAGATCTCTGGCCTTAAAAAAGAAACGTTGTACTTGCAGATCAGCAAACTTCGTTGTTTTTAAGTGCAGACACTAAAAAAGTATTTTGTGCCATTCATTTCAATAGCAACCTTTTTATAAGTGTAGCACCCCAAAGGCAGGATAGCACCTCCAGAGGCAGAAGCGAGCTAGGATTTCACCGCGGGGTTCAGTCCATGGCTAAAACGAGGGGCAAAGAAAAGATATTGGGCGCCAACCGTGTTAATTTTGGCAGCAAATTTCGATTCAGTTTTAGTCTAATGCCCCGTACACACGATCGGACTTCCCGCCAACAAAACCGTGGATTTTTGTTCAAAGGTTGTTGGCTCAAACTTGTCTTGCATACACACGGTCACGCAAATGTTGGCCAACAATTCCGAACGTGGGAACGCGGTGACGTACAAGACGTACGGGGAGCCGAGAAAAATGAAGTTCAATAGACAGCGCGGCTCCTTGTGCTTAATTCCGAGCGTGCGTGGAATTTTGTGCGACGGACTTGCGTACACACGATCGGACTTTCCGACAACAAAGCCCCGTTGGAGGAAAATTTGAGAACCTGCTCTCAAACATTTGTTGGCGGAAAGTCCCGACAGCTAATGTCCGATGAAACGTACACACGGTCGGACTTTCCGACAACAAGCTCACATCCAACATTTCCCGTCGGAAAGTCCGACCGTGTCTACGCGGCATTGGACTTACGCCGTGTACACACGATCGGGATTTAGGTCGGAAAAAGATATGACGGCTTTTCCGACGGGATTCCGCTCAAGCTCGCCTTGCATACACACGGTCACATAAAAGTTCGCTGAACTTTCGACCGTCAAGAACGCGGTGACGTACAACACTACGACGAGCCGAGAAAATGCTTCCGAGCATGCGTCGAATTGTTTCCGAGCATGTGTAGGAATTTTGCGTGTCGGAATTGCATACAGACGATCGCATTTTCGGATAGGAACTTTTTCCGACCTAAAAATAGAATCTTGCTGGCTGGAATTCGGCCAGCAAAAGTCCGATGGGGCATACACACGGTCGCATTTTCCAACCAAAAGCTCTCATCGGTCTTTCCGATCGTGTGTACGCGGCATTAGGATTAAAATAGCATTTTAGTTTTAATCCCATTTTAGTCTTTTGCAATTGTTTAAGATTTAGTCGTATTTAGTCGACTAAATCTCCAGTACATTTTAGTCGACTAAAACTCATTTTAGTCGTCTAAAATCGAATGGGTGTAATTAATTCGTAATGCATTAGACCCCTTTCACACTGAGCCGCCACCGGCATCAGCGGTAAAGCAGGGCTATTTTTAACGCCGCTTTACCGTAGTTTTAGCAGAGCTATTCGGCCGCTAGCGGGGCGGTTTTAAAACCGCCCCGCTTGTGGCCGAAAAGGGGTTAAATCCGCCCGTAAAACACCCCCGCAGCGGCGCTTTGCCGGTGGTATGGCGCGCTGCCCTATTGTTTTCAATGGGTAGGAGCGGTGGAGGAGCGGTGTATTCACCACTCCTCCACCGCTGCAAAGAAGCTGCTGGCAGGACTTTTTGTGACGCCCTGCCAGCGCAGCGCCTCAGCGTGGAAGCCCTCTGGGCTTTCCCACTGGGTTTGCAGCTGAGGCTTTTTTCAGGCGCTATTTTTAGCGCTGTAGCGCCTGAAAAAAGCCTCCAGTGTGAAAGGGGTCTTAGTTAAGCATTTCTCTACAATTTCCAAACTCAATATATACGGCTGGAGTGAAAAATCTAATATGTTATTATTTATGGTATTGAGTTATGAACATTCACTACAGACCGGTGTCAATTTTGCAGTCAAATTTCAATTCAGTTTTAGTCTTATGCCCCGTACACACGGTCGGACATTGATCGGACATTCCGACAACAAAATCCTAGGATTTTTTTCCGACGGATGTTGGCTCAAACTTGTCTTGCATACACACGGTCACACAAAGTTGTCGGAAAATCCGATCGCTCTGAACGCGGTGACGTAAAACACGTACGTCGGGACTATAAACGGGGCAGTGGCCAATAGCTTTCATCTCTTTATTTATTCTGAGCTTGCGTGGCACTTTGTGCGTCGGATTTGTGTACACACGATCGGAATTTCCGACAATGGATTTTGTTGTCGGAAAATTTTATATCCTGCTCTCCAACTTTGTGTGTCGGAAAATCCGATGGAAAATGTTCGATGGAGCCCACACACGGTCAGAATTTCCGACAACAAGGTCCTATCACACATTTTCCGTCGGAAAATCCGACCGTGTGTACGGGGCATAAGTCTTTTGACTAAAATGCCATTTTAGTTTTAGTCATATTTTAGTCATCTCAATTGTTTTAGTTGTATTTTAGTCGACTAAAATAGTATTCATTTAGTTGACTACAATGTTTTAGTCTATGAAATTAACACTGGGTGCCAATCAATTTTGAAGAACGGTTCTATTGAAGAAAGGTTGAGGAGATGAGGGCTAGGGGTCCCAAACAGTACCGGGACAGGGTTGTCCAGCTCCCAGGGCAAGGATCCAGAATGGTGCCCCATTATTAATACCCGCCATAGAATGGGTGTATCACCCTGCATCCATTTTTTCCCCCTTTTGCTTCAATGCGCACAGGGAAACTGCCATCTCCTGTAGGGTTGCCACCTCATCCCTTTAAACCCGAACACATATGAATTACTCGGGTTCTGAGGCTAATTTAATGCAGATAAGACCCCAACTGAGTCTAATTACCACCTTAATCAGCCACAGAACCCGTGTAATTAATATGTGTTCGGTTTTAAAGGTATGAGGTGGCAACCCTACCCTCCTGCCCACCCCTTGTCCCGGCCTGGTCACCGTAGCAAATCACTTACAGATCCAGATCAATGTCCAGCTTTACAGTGTCAGAACCTTTAAGCCGACCTGGGAACACCGTAAGCTCGTTCCCAAATTCCAGTGCGTCCTCCAAGTGAGTCACCAGGCCTGTAAGAGAACTGTCAGAATGCGCCCAGCGCGCACACACGTGCGCGCATTTACAGGCATCGGCAGATTTCCTCGCGCACCAATGCGCATGACTGCATGCACGCGCAGGAGCGCACCACTGTCCACAATTGGCGCCAGACGGCCTATTTAAGGGTTGCCCTGACTTCTGAAAAGTGCTGATTGATCTTCAGCTGTGTCCTGAGATTCTGAACCCTGCTTGTCTGACTTGATATCCTGTTGCTGAACCCTGGCTTTCCTGACCCTGCTTCTGGACTCTGATTACCGGTTCCTGATCCTGGCTTCCAGTATGACCCTGCTCCTGTTTATGCCTTGGTACCTCGCTGCCTGCCCCGTTGCTGAACCCGGCTTTCCTGATGACCTCACTCCTGTCTCCTGCTTGGCTCCACGCTGTTTCCGAGTACCTGTGCTGGCCGTCCATCCTCTCAGCTTTCCTGGTCCCAGTTCTTCACCGGAAACCCCGCCTGCACTTCCAAGTCTGCAACCCCTCCTGCAAGTTCTGCACGCAGCATTCACAGGCACTCGTGTTCCTCCTGATCCTTGCCACCATCTGGTTCCACCTCCAGTGGGGCTTGGGTTGGAGATACAAGAGAGGCCGACCTCGTCATTTCAGACTCCTACCAGGTACGTGACAAGGCCCTTCTGAGAGATCAGCCTTCTTCTTGGCTCTCTCCAGCAAGGGGCCTCCTCTGGGCCTCCTCATTGGCCGCAGCTTCCTCCAGACCAGGCAGGACAGCTTCAGGACCACTTCAGCACACATTAGGGCCCCAAAACAGGCTATTGGGCCTGACAGCAGAGCTCCATCCAGCAGCACCTCCCTAAGCCTCATCCCAGGGGGGAGAGAGTGAAGACATGGCCTGTCCCCGATATTTATACCCTCCCCCAGCATGCACCAGTGGCATAAACCTCCTACTGGATTGGCTGAAGGAAATATAAATATTCATACAGTGGGGGAAAATAATAATTGTCTCCCCTGCAGATTGTGTACGTTTGCCCACTTACAAAGAAATGAAGGGTCTATAATTTGTATCATAGGTGTATTTTATATGATATAGACAGAATATCAACCAAAAATCCAGAAAAAAACACACAATACAAATGTTATAAATGGAGTAAAATAAGTATTTGATCCCCTACCAACCAACAATAATTCTGCCCCCCACAGACTGGCTCCAGTAGGTCCTCATGTGGTGCACAGATTAGTCCTGTCAATGTAAGGAGGTTCTCCTAACGACAACTCGTTATGTGTATAAAAGACTCCTGTCCACAGAATCTCTTTCTTCCATCCAATCCTCACCGTTAGAGTTGGAGCGAACGGTTTCGGGCCGGAGCATTGGCTGTTTGCCCCGTTCGTCGAACACCTGAATTTGCAGGGTGCTCGACGAACGGGGAAAACAGCAAATGCTCCGGGCCGAAACCGTTCGCTCCAACTGGAATGGTGAGGATTGAACGGAAGAAAGAGATTCTGTGGACAGGCGCAAAGCTTTGCCCGGTGCGGTGTAAGGTGGTTGTTAACCGCTTGCCGACCAATCGCCGGCAGATCGGCGCGATCCCGCGAACCGTCGTAGCTATACGTCGGCTCGCGGGATCGGGATAGCAGGCGCGCGCGCGCTGAACAGCAGGGGGTGCCGATGCTCGTGGCCGACGGTCACGATGACCGCCGGCCAAGAGCGACCACGAGCAGGAGGGACAGAACACGGAAGTGTGTGTGTGTGTAAAAACACAAATCCCTGTTTTGTTCTGAGAGGAATGACAGATCGTGTGTTCCTTTTAGCTAGGAACCACGATCCGTCACTTCCTTTAGTCAGTCCTAGAGCTGCACAATTAATCGTCAAGAATCGTTATCGCGATCTTGACTAAAGTGTTTCTCAATTCTTTCTATGCAAAGAATTCTCTCTGCTCTTCTGCAGCCATCAAAAGAAAGGAAGAGAAAAACCGGGCAGTCTGCCAAGAATCACAACATTTCTTTCTCAGCTGAACTTAAGTATAAACATTGTAACAATTTGTCAATGGAATAGACTTTGTGTGTAAGTGAAAAAAGTTTAAACACTAAACCTTTTTTCTGACATTTGTTGGTTTCAAGTTTCATCATCCAATCATTTTTTTTTATGCTAGAAAATGACTTAGAACCCCCAAACATTATATATATTTTTTAGTAGACACCCTAGAGAATAAAATGGTGGTTGTTGCAATATTTTATGTCACACTGTATTTGCGCAGTAGTCTTTCAAATGCAATTTTTTTGGAAAAAATTACTTTAATGAATTAAAAAAAAAAATAACCAGTAACGTTAGCCCATTTTTTTTGTATAATTTGATTTTACGTAGCGGGAATCGTGAGGGAATCGTGATCTTTTTTATTCTAAGCAAAAAAAATCATGATTTTCATTTTGGCCAGAATCGTGCAGCTCTAGTCAGTCCCCTCCCCCTTCAGTTAGAAGCAACTCCCAGGGAACACAGTTAACCCCTTGATCGCCCCCTAGTGTTAACCCCATTCCCTGCCAGTGACATTTTTACAGTAATCAATGCATTTTTATAGCACTGATCGCTGTATAAATGACAATGGTCCCAAAAACATGTCAAAATCGTCCGATATGTCCGCCATAATGTCACAGTCACAGTTACTATTAAAAAAAATAAAAATAATAATAATAATATAAATGCTATAAATCTATCCCCTATTTGGTAGACGCTATAACTTTTGCGCAAACCAATCAATATACGCTTATTGCGATTTTTTTAACCAAAAATATGTAGAAGAATACGTATCGGCCTAAACTGAGGAAAAAAAATTGCTTTTTTAAAAAAAAAATATATATATATATTTTATTACAGCAAAAAGTACAAAATATTGTTTTTTTTTCAAAATTGTCGCTCTTTTTTTGTTTATAGCGCAAAAAATAAAATACCACCAAAAGAAAGCTCTATTTGTGGGGAAAAAAAGGACCTCAATTTTGTTTGGGTGCAATGACCGCGCAATTGCCAGTTAAAGAGACGCAGTGCCGTATTGCAAAAATGGCCAAACGGTCATTCTGCAGCCAAATCTTCCGGGGCTGAAGCGCTTAAGAAGCGGGGGGCCGGGAAGCCGGCAGAGCCGTCCTTAACAACTGATGAGCCATGAGGGCCAATAAGAGCTGCAGAGCTGGAGTTGTGCCTCTGTGTAAATCCAGGAAGTGAACAGGCAGCAGCTTCAGCTGCCCACAGTTAAAATGGCTGCAGCCAGACTCAGTGGAGGGAGATTTCTGCAGCATATTTGTACAGAATCGCAGAATATATAAAATAATATGCAAAGTGGTTGGAGGGAAGCTTCAGAACGGCAAAGATGTTTTTATTACAAATGATGTGAGCAGACTGCAGTTCCTCTTTAAGTTGCCAGAAAGAAGACTTTACTAACCCCGATCGACGTCGCTCTGGTCCTCCAAGGGCATAGAGATGAGCGGTGGCCATCTAGCCATCACTTATCTTTATGGAAAATCGCTGCCAACGCCGGATGGCTCCTGGGAGCTACTGATGGGTAACGTTAGCCCGGGATCCACCGGCACCTCCCCCGCCGCTTCTAAAAGTGATCTCTCGGCGAATCCGCCACTGGGATTACTTTGATCTTAAAGCCAACCGCCTGTAGAAAGAGAATACCAGAGTTATGACATCTCACTGCAGCCACAACCCCGGTCGTTAATGTCAAAATAATGACATATCTTTACAGTTAGGTGGTCAGCAAGTGGCGTTCTACTAAAATACCTGTTTATTTTTTTTTTTTGTGCTTTTACCTGAAATTTTTTTAAGTGGGTGACAGGGCCTCTTTAAGGTCAATGAGACTCAGGGGGTGCCATGCTGCGTCTGTGCCCCCCCCCCCCCCCCAATGTTAACAGTTATGCTGAGAAGGAAGAGAGCCCACATATAACATGGCGGTGCCCTTTGGAGACAGACGACTGATCAGACGTTGGAATGTCAACTGACATTTCAATAACATGCCGGAGTTGAGTTTCCCGCACTAAATCATATCAGGTGCAAAAAGCATCGCCACACTGCCGCGGGCAAAACGTCATTACAGCTCATCGTCCGACCCAAACCACCGAACGTTGTAGGTCACTGTGCAAACCCCCTGCCATCAGAATCCAGGTTCTTCCTCTTCTTCATAAATAAAATGTTGGGTCAGTACCAATCTATGAGGGCAACTTTCAACCAATGGAAACAGGCCGGATCTGGACCAAAACCCTTCACTGACTCATTCCACCAATCCTCTCTCTGTATTTTAAACTGGATTTACTCATTAAAGTAAATATGCATTATGATACAAAATCAATTAGCGCAACCTACAGTAATGAATATGTGACCCGTGCTCCAAATATTTTAAGGTAATGTTACCAGATAATACCAATTAAGTGAATTCACAACACTCAATAATGACAAAAACTAATAAAAGGCAGTATAGATCACCAATATAAGGGACATTCTTCTCACTGATCACCAATGTAAGGAACATTCTTCTCACTGATCACCAATGTAAGGAACATTCTTCTCACTGATCACCAATGTAAGGAACATTCTTCTCACTGATCACCAATGTAAGGAACATTCTTCTCACTGATCACCAATGTAAGGAGCATTCTTCCCACTGATCACCAATGTAAGGAACATTCTTCTCACTGATCACCAATGTAAGGAACATTCTTCTCACTGATCACCAATGTAAGGGACATTCTTCTCACTGATCACCAATGTAAGGAACATTCTTCTCACTGATCACCAATGTAAGGAACATTCTTCTCACTGATCACCAATGTAAGGAACATTCTTCCCACTGATCACCAATGTAAGGAACATTCTTCTCACTGATCACCAATGTAAGGAACATTCTTCTCACTGATCACCAATGTAAGGAACATTCTTCTCACTGATCACCAATGTAAGGGACATTCTTCTCACTGATCACCAATGTAAGGAACATTCTTCTCACTGATCACCAATGTAAGGGACATTCTTCTCACTGATCACCAATGTAAGGAACATTCTTCTCACTGATCACCAATGTAAGGAACATTCTTCTCACTGATCACCAATGTAAGGGACATTCTTCTCACTGATCACCAATGTAAGGAACATTCTTCTCACCGATCACCAATGTAAGGAGCATTCTTCTCACTGATCACCAATGTAAGGAACATTCTTCCCACTGATCACCAATGTAAGGAACATTCTTCTCACTGATCACCAATGTAAGGAACATTCTTCTCACTGATCACCAATGTAAGGAACATTCTTCTCACTGATCACCAATGTAAGGAACATTCTTCCCACTGATCACCAATGTAAGGAACATTCTTCTCACTGATCACCAATGTAAGGAACATTCTTCTCACTGATCACCAATGTAAGGAACATTCTTCTCACTGATCACCAATGTAAGGAACATTCTTCTCACTGATCACCAATGTAAGGAACATTCTTCCCACTGATCACCAATGTAAGGAACATTCTTCTCACTGATCACCAATGTAAGGAACATTCTTCTCACTGATCACCAATGTAAGGAACATTCTTCCCACTGATCACCAATGTAAGGAACATTCTTCTCACTGATCACCAATGTAAGGAGCATTCTTCCCACTGATCACCAATGTAAGGAACATTCTTCTCACTGATCACCAATGTAAGGAACATTCTTCTCACTGATCACCAATGTAAGGAACATTCTTCTCACTGATCACCAATGTAAGGGACATTCTTCTCACTGATCACCAATGTAAGGAACATTCTTCTCACTGATCACCAATGTAAGGGACATTCTTCTCACTGATCACCAATGTAAGGAACATTCTTCTCACTGATCACCAATGTAAGGAACATTCTTCTCACTGATCACCAATGTAAGGGACATTCTTCTCACTGATCACCAATGTAAGGAACATTCTTCTCACCGATCACCAATGTAAGGAGCATTCTTCCCACTGATCACCAATGTAAGGAACATTCTTCTCACTGATCACCAATGTAAGGAACATTCTTCTCACTGATCACCAATGTAAGGAACATTCTTCTCACTGATCACCAATGTAAGGAACATTCTTCTCACTGATCACCAATGTAAGGAACATTCTTCTCACTGATCACCAATGTAAGGAACATTCTTCTCACTGATCACCAATGTAAGGAGAATTCTTCTCACTGATCACCAATGTAAGGAACATTCTTCCCACTGATCACCAATGTAAGGAACATTCTTCCCACTGATCACCAATGTAAGGAACATTCTTCTCACTGATCACCAATGTAAGGAACATTCTTCTCACTGATCACCAATGTAAGGAACATTCTTCTCACTGATCACCAATGTAAGGAACATTACATAGTTACATAGTAGGTGAGGTTGAAAAAAGACGCAAGTCCATCAAGTCCAACCTATGTGTGTGATTGTGTGTCAGTATTACATTACATATCCCTGTATGTTGTGGTCATTCAGGTGTTTATCTAATAGTTTCTTGAAGCTATCAATGCTCCCCGCTGAGACCACCGCCTGTGGAAGGGAATTCCACATCCTTGCCGCTCTTACAGTAAAGAACCCTCTACGTAGTTTAAGGTTAAACCTCTTTTCTTCTAATTGTAATGAGTGGCCACGAGTCTTATTAAACTCTCTTCTGCGAAAAAGTTTTATTCCTATTGTGGGGTCACCAGTCCGGTATTTGTAAATTGAAATCATATCCCCTCTCAAGCGTCTCTTCTCCAGAGAGAATAAGTTCAGTGCTCGCAACCTTTCCTCATAACTAAGATCCTCCAGACCCTTTATTAGCTTTGTTGCCCTTCTTTGTACTCGCTCCATTTCCAGTACATCCCTCCTGAGGACTGGTGCCCAGAACTGGACAGCATACTCCAGGTGCGGCCGGACCAGAGTCTTGTAGAGCGGGAGAATTATCGTTTTATCTCTGGAGTTGATCCCCTTTTTAATGCCAATATTCTGTTTGCTTTATTAGCAGCAGCTTGGCATTGCATGCCATTGCTGAGCCTATCATCTACTAGGACCCCCAGGTCCTTTTCCATCCTAGATCCCCCCAGAGGTTCTCCCCCCAGTCTATAGATTGCATTCAGATTTTTGCCACCCAAATGCATTATTTTGCATTTTTCTACATTGAACCTCATTTGCCATGTAGTCGCCCACCCCATTCATTTGTTCAGGTCTTTTTGCAAGATTTCCACATCCTGCGGAGAAGTTATTGCCCTGCTTAGCTTAGTATCATCTGCAAATACAGAGATTGAACTGTTTATCCCATCCTCCAGATCGTTTATGAACAAATTAAATAGGATTGGTCTCAGCACAGAACCCTGGGGAACCCCACTACCCACCCCTGACCATTCTGAGTACTCCCCATTTATCACCACCCTCTGAACACGCCCTTGTAGCCAGTTTTCAATCCATGTACTCACCCTATGGTCCATGCCAACGCACCTTATTTTGTACAGTAAATGTTTATGGGGAACTGTGTCAAATGCTTTTGCAAAATCCAGATACACCACGTCTACGGGCCTTCCTTTATCTAGATGGCAACTCACCTCCTCATAGAAGGTTAATAGATTGGTTTGGCAAGAACGATTCTTCATGAATCCATGCTGATTACTGCTAATGATATCATTCTTATTACTAAAATCTTGTATATAGTCCCTTGTCATCCCCTCCAAGAGTTTACATACTATTGATGTTAGGCTAACTGGTCTGTAATTCCCAGGGATGTTTTTTGGGCCCTTTTTAAATATTGGTGCTACATTGGCTTTTCTCCAATCAGCTGGTACCATTCCAGTCAATAGACTGTCTGTAAAAATTAGGAACAACGGTCTGGCAATCACCTGACTGAGTTCCCTAAGTACCCTCGGGTGCAAGCCATCTGGTCCCGGTGATTTATTAATGTTAAGTTTCTCAAGTCTAATTTTAACTTCGTCCTCTGTTAACCATGTAGGTGCTTCCTGTGTTGTGTCATGAGGATAAACACTGCATTCTTCTCACTGATCACCAATGTAAGGAACATTCTTCTCACTGATCACCAATGTAAGGAACATTCTTCCCACTGATCACCAATGTAAGGAACATTCTTCTCACTGACCACCAATGTAAGGAACATTCTTCTCACTGATCACCAATGTAAGGAACATTCTTCCCACTGATCACCAATGTAAGGGACATTCTTCTCACTGATCACCAATGTAAGGGACATTCTTCTCACTAATCACCAATGTAAGGAACATTCTTCTCACTGATCACCAATCTAAGGAACATTCTTCCCACTGATCGTCACTGTAATGGAGCTCACAGATCACCCATGTAAGGGGTATATTGTAAGTTACAGGTAGTAAGTATTAGCAGAGGTTCCCTGAGACCTCAAAGTTATTTTGCAGGTCTCTCTGTGTGAAAACGAGAGATACTGGTATGAGGGATTCAAGGAACTCAGATAGCTTTGAATTAAAGACCACACATTGCAGAGGTGCCTCATCAGTGCAGTCAGTGTGGCTGCACATTTATTTGTAAACGTTTGCAACAAAACCTCTGACCTGAGATACAGATACAGTTTACTTTGGTTTATTTGTGCAAAGTCACTATCTGAGTAATAGAAAGAAAGGAAAGATGATTTGTTGTGAGAAAACCACCATATGGTGTCATGTACAGGAAAAGAGCAGCTGATGTACATAGACACGTTCCCACAGGAGAACAATTCTTTCACCAGAGTGATGACTGTTTTCAAGTTCAAAATTGGGGAAAAGTAGAAACTAATAACTTCCAAGTAAGCTTCCCAAAGTCCAAACTTCCAAGTCAACTCCCCAAAGTCCAAACTTCCAAGTCAACTCCCCAAAGTCCAAACTTCCAAGTCAACTCCCCAAAGTCCAAACTTCCAAGTCAACTCCCCAAAGTCCAAACTTCCAAGTCAACTCCCCAAAGTCCAAACTTCCAAGTCAACTCCCCAAAGTCCAAACTTCCAAGTCAACTCCCCAAAGTCCAAACTTCCAAGTCAACTCCCCAAAGTCCAAACTTCCAAGTCAACTCCCCAAAGTCCAAACTTCCAAGTCAACTCTCCAAAGTCCAAACTTCCAAGTCAACTCCCCAAAGTCCAAACTTCCAAGTCAACTCCCCAAAGTCCAAACTTCCAAGTCAACTCCCCAAAGACCAAACTTCCAAGTCAACTCCCCAAAGTCCAAACTTCCAAGTCAACTCCCCAAAGTCCAAACTTCCAAGTCAACTTCCCAAAGTCCAAACTTCCAAGTCAACTCCCCAAAGTCCAAACTTCCAAGTCAACTCCCCAAAGTCGAAACTTCCAAGCCAGCTTCCCAGAGTCCAAACATCAAAGTCAGCTACCTGAAGTCGAAACTTCCAAGTCAGCTTCCCAAAGTCGAAACTTTCAAGTAAGCTTCCTAAAGTCCAAATTTCCAAGTCAGCTTCCCGAAATCCAAATTTCCAAGTCAACTTCCCAAAGTACAAAATTCCAAGTCAGCTTCCCGAAGTCCAAACATTAGTCAGCTACCTGAAGTCCAAACTTCCAAGTCAACTCCCCAAAATGTAAACTTCCAAGTCAACTTCCTAAAGCCCAAATTTCCAAGTCAGCTTCCCGAAGTCCGAACTTCAAAGTCAGCTTCCCAAAGTCCAAACACTCATTTTAGCGCAGGGGCCTATCTACCCTTCTATGGGAAGTCTATTGCCACACTAGTCTTTGGGATTAGTTTGCAGTTGTAAACATAAAAATGGCTCATCAAGAGCAATCAGCTCCCCGCTCTGACTTTAACCTCTTGTCTACCTTGGCATGCTTATAAATGGCCGGGTATACAAAGGGTTAATTCAAGATCACATCTACAGTGTCGATTTTTGGACCCGACAAAGGCTTTCAGATAAAAGTGATCTAGAGCAACCTGATCACTTCTATAGGGCTCTGAATGTGCACTCCAAACACCCCCCCCCCCAGCAGCAGTGCCCGAGTGCCCGTGTTGGTTTCAGGGCTCTCACGATCTTCTGGGGAGCCCACAACCAAGGTAAATAGCTCCTACAGTGAGATCAGGAGGTGTACACCACCTCCCAATCCCTCCTGCAACTAATGAACCTGGAGACAACATGCATCACATCACCTCCAGGTTCATAACGCTCGTTGCTCGGCTACAAAAGTTAAGGATGCAGCTAATCAAGCTCAATCTGTGATTGTTTAGCTGCAGTGGAGGGCAGGGGAGACATTAGGGTTCTAATAGACAACTGAGGTCTCCATTAAGAAAACCTGTCATTGACCCAATGCTATCACATATGGGGGCTTGTTAGACCACCTTGTGATAGCAATACATTTAAAGAAAGAAAGAAAAAAAATATTACATAAAATAAATTAAAATAATATAATTTTTTTTCTTTTTTAAAGCACTCCCATACACGCCCCCTATAAAAAAGCACAGCACAGACCAAACTTGTTTAAAGAGATCCCTGTCACCCAATACACTTTCTTCTTGTACAAGGAGATGTGTCACCATTGGACCCTGCTAGGGTAAGGTAACACACACCTCCCAACTTTCTGAGATGGGAATAGGCATAGGACATAGGCATAGGCATAGGAATAGGCATAGGACACGCCCCCTGCCACGCCCCCTTAAAGGAGAATTGTGTAAAAAATGATTGGTTAAACCCACAAGTGTTTTTTTTTACCACCACTATTCCTTTATATTGGCTTTTGGGATTTACAGATGCAGAAATTCAGAAGTTGAATGAAAGGTTTAGCGCTGTAAAACAATTTTGGATAGATAAAATAGTGCATTTTATATACAACTATATAGATCAGACCAAAAATGAGGGACAAATGAGGAGGAAAGAGGGACAGAGGGACAGAGAGACATTGTTCAAGATGAGGGACAGTCCCTCGAAATCAGGGACAGTTGGGAGCTATGGTAACACCCGACAACAGAAAAAAGAGAGGGCAGTGAAAATAGAAAGAGGGCAAAGAAAGAGAAGAAAGACACGTCAGCGGATAATTTAGGTCTGGATCTCTACTGCAGGAAAATGAAATAAAAAAAAACAAAAACGTTTTAATATGACTTTAATTTACTCACCCACTGAGTACCCAGCCAACAGAAAGCCTGCAGATCCAGACAGCACCTGGAAGCCAAGGTGGCGGGTTTTGTGGATTATAAGGCCCATACGTGTGACCTACAATAAAAAATAAATAAATAAATAAATAAAAATAAATATTTAAAGTAACCTGCAAATTCTTTAATAAAAAATTATTTGAGAAAAAACAAAACAAAAAAAAAACTCCATTTTGTTGAGAAAAACCCAATCCCTTCAGAGGAGCTTATAGAATGCAAAGATTTTCATTGCACTCAAAATTCGTTGAAATTTGGACGCCATGAATATTATATAATGATAATCTTAACCTTGATTACTTTCTATTTAACACATTCTGTAATCATAAGGTTATGATACCTTTCTCCTTTTCCTTTTATAAATGTAGTTTATATATTTTTTTTCTTCTTTTTCTCTTTTTCTTTCCTCTTGTTCTGTTTATTTTTAACTATAAATATTTGCAAATAAACTTGCGTACCATCATATTATATACTTTTGCTCAATATATGAACTTTATTATATTAAAAACATCCTCATTGCACGACTACTAAATTATATCCATATGACATCAATCTATTTAAAACATTTAAAAGAAAATTCCCTGGTCTTTGTTATTATATATTTGCTCTTGAATAAAATATATAATGTACCGTATATGTATTAGCATTATATAGGTACAGTTGTTCTTATAAGTTTACATACCCTGGCAGGATTTATGATTTCTTGGCTATTTTTCAGAGAATATGAACGATGACACAAAAACTTTTCTCTCACTCATGGTTAGGTGTTTGGCTGAAGCCATTTATTATCAATCAACTGTGTTTACTCTTTTTATATCATAATCCCAACAGAAACTACCCAAATGACCCTGATCAAAAGTTTACATACCCCAGTTCTTAATACCGTGTATTGCCCCCTTTAACATCAATGACAGCTTCAAGTCTTTTGTGGTATTTGTGGATGAGGCTCTTTATCTTCTCAGATGGTTCCTCTTGGCACAAAGCCTCCAGTTCCTGTAAATTCTTGGGCTGTCTCACATGAACGGCATGTTTGAGATCTCCCCAGAGTGGCTCAATGATATTGAGGTCAGGAGACTGAGATGGCCACTCCAGAACCTTCACTTTATTCTGCTGTAGCCCACCACTATGATGGGTGGCTTTAGTGACCAATATGGAGGAATGGAAAGCAGGCCATAGCTCTGCCTTTCTAGATAGAAAGAGAGAACACTCTTCACAAATGGCAGTCTTTATGAAATATTCTCTTGGTCTATATCAGAGGTCTCCAAACCTTTCTAAACAGGGGGCCAGTTTACTGTTGTTTAGGCTTTAGGGGGGCTGGACTTTGGCCATTGGGAGTAAGAAACGCCCCATCTTTGGTGTCAGTGGGAGGAATTGTGTCCCATTGTTGGTGTCAGTGGAAGGAATTGTGCCCCTTTGTTGGTGTAGTTGGGAGGATTCATGCCCCATCACTGGTGCCATTGGGAGGAATTGTGTCCCATCCTTGGTGTCATTGGGCCCAATTGTTGGTGTCAGTGGGAGGAATTGTACCCCATCATTGGTTTAGTTAAGGGGATTCATGCCCAATCACTGGTGCCATTGGGAGGAATTGTGTCCAATCCTTGGTGTCAATGTGCCCCATCATTGGTGTCAGTGGGAGTAATTGTACCCCACCGTCAATGACAGTGGGAGGAATTGGGCCCCATAATTGGTGTTATTGGGCCCCATGGTTGGTGTCATTGGGAGGAATGGTGCCCCACCATTGGTGTCATTAGGAAGAATTGTGTCTCTTCACTGTGGTTTTAGAGGAGGGGAAAATGCTGCCCCGTTGTTGGTATCAGTGGATGCAACAGTGCCCCAAGGGCCAGATAAAAGCAAGCAAAGGGCAGTAGTTTGGTACATTGGTACAGTACATTTATAACGCACACCCGCCTACATTTGTAGGTGACTTTACCAAGCTCGGGGCAGTAGTGAAGGTATCACCAATGACCATCTACGACAGGGGGAGGCAACCTGGGGCCCTCCAGCTGTTGTGGAACTACATTTCCCATGAGGCACTGCAAGGCTGGCAGTTACAATGACTCCCAGAGGCATGATGGGACGTGTAGTTCTGCAACAGCTGGAGGGCCCCGGGTTGCCTACCCCTGTCGTAGATGGTCAATGGCGATACCATCACTACTGCCCCGAGCTTGGTAAAGTCACCTACAGATGTAGGCTGGTGTGCATTATAAATGTAATAGTCTGAATGATAGGACCAGTGTTGTGTATTATTGCCCTTCGTCCCTCTAATGAGCCGAGGCCTGGAGCCGTCTGGGTGCGGTGGAGTGTGCTTTGGATCCATGCCATGGCTGAAAATGTCAAGTTGCTGACTCTCTGCCTGGAACAAATTCTAGGGTGTTCAGAAAGCGAACATCAGAATTATGTGAGCCAATATGTACAGACAGGCTGTGAGATAATTATTATATCCACATCACATTGTTACTCATTTAAGACTTCCAAAAGAGATCATACTTTATTAAAGGAGCAAGTTTCCAATATCTATGGCTGTCCATATATGTCTCAAAAACGGCTCCAGATCTTACGAACGTTCCACTCTTTCTCCCCAGCTGTCCTGTGCATGCTTCAACATCTGCTATGGAAATGAATGGCACATTGCCCATTGTACTCCTAGGAAGACATCAGTGAACGTGTAGGACACCTGATGAGAGCAGCATGTTGGGTAGGTGCAGTTTGGTGTGGTAGGCAGTTCCGATTTGCAAAGAATGGATGTATGATATATTGAAACAGCAGGTTTACCGCACAAATAGGCCCGGCAGGGAGGCTCACCAGTCTGTTGCCACTTACAGCTGTGCGGAGAATTGACAGCTGTCAGAAGACTCGAGGATGCCAACAGCGTCTGCCACAAGGAGAGGAGTGTGGCCCGGCCAGTCTGACCAAATGGGGAGCGTCCTGAAATAGTAGACGTGGTCTCTGCTCTCTCCCTTCTCCACCAGAGCACTGGCACTGTCCCTGACAGAGAGGGTACACCTGTGCCTAACCTGTCCATTTGCATAAAGTGCACCAAACCCATGGGACAGAGTCTTAAATAGACTCTGCTTGACCTAAGATGGCTGCCAGGGTCACATGGAGCATGTGCAGCCAATCGGCTCACTGCCCGGGTGACTGAGGAAATCATAGAGAAACGCAGCTTCTCTTGCTTGCCTCTCCCATCTGTATTGCCACTGTGGTTGAGCGCCACCTGCAGTGGAGAATATAGAATGCAGTAGCCTACAAGCAGAACAGAGGACTTGCAATGACAATTAAATGGATTAAAAGCACCCAAGTGACAGCTCCACCCAACACTTTAGACCATTTTGACCAGTTGGGAGTAGGCTGAATTCACCCTTTTGGTCATTGTTGCAATCATAAGCTGCTTGGAAGTGGTTGAAATTTAGCTGATAGTTGCCACCGGATCTGGGCTGGATAAGATAGAATAAAATATTTACAAAAATGTGAGGGGTGTACTCACTTTTGTGAGATACTGTATATATATATATATATATATATATATATATATATATATCTATATAACTATATATATATATATATACACACATATACATACATACATACAGAGACCCTAGAAAATAAAATGATAGTTTTTGCAATTTTTGTTTTTTTATCTCACACGGTATTTGAGCAGCAGTTTTTCAAACACAATTTTCTTGGAATACACTTTAATGAATTTTATTGCAAACAAACACAATATATAACCCAATTTTTGGTAAGATATAAAAGATGATGTTACACCAAGTAAATAGATACCAAACATGTCACGCCCATGGAACAGCAACAAACTATGATAATTAAAAATCTCCACAGGCGATGCTTTCAACATTTTTACAGGTTACCGGTTACAAAGAGTTACAAAGGGGGTCCGGCGCTAGAATTATTGCTCTCGCTAGGATGTTTGCGGCGATACCTCATATGCGTTGTGCGAACGCCATATACATATGCGTGCGCAACCTACGAATGCGTTTGCCCCTACGCCCCAGCACTGGGGTGTTTTAGACATTTTTTTTATTACTATTATTTATTTTATTCAAAAGTTTTCATTGTCCCTTAATTTTTTTTTTTTTTATCACTTTTATTACTATCACAAGAAATGCTTCTAAAAGCGATCCAGAGGTTGTTCGCTTTTAGCAAAAAGGGAATCGGGTGCTGAAAAAAAACAAAACAAAACAATACTGGGGGTTATGGCTGACAGCTGGAGCCATGGCCCCGGTAAATCACTTTAAAACCACGACGTATACTGTATATACATATTACGGTCTTGAAGTGGTTAATAAACGACTTAAAAGAAAAAAGCACGCACATCCACTGGACATGTTGAAAAAGATCGCCATGGGTTTATGTAATCAGCTTTACATTTTACTCCATCAAACTGTTGTGGGATTGTTTGTATCATATTACGGTGTGACTCCAGATCGGCGCCTTTATAGAGTGAGTTTGGCCTATTGAGGCTATCTATAAACTGTTAAGGTGGTATATGGTCCCATCACAAATAGCGTTTTTTGGCCTTTGGGGTCTCACCAGCTTGCTTCCCGAAGCTGTGGACAGTAGGGCACAGATTTCCACTTATGGTGGACCTGCCCAAAGGTCCAGAATTACAATTTGATACACTTCTTCACTCAAATTCATCTTAGCAAATCTCCATCTGACGCACTATTGAGCCGACCGGTCAGGGAAACACTTCGATGTTCCAAGAAGCTGATTGCTTTCATATTCATAGCAATGCAAGATCCTGGAAGTCTTCCTACATTCCTATGGATCTTGTGAAAGCCAAAAGTTTCCAGGCTATAGACTAAATAACATAATATAACTGGGTACTGACATTTATAGGTAAAGTTGATCCAGAGAAAATCAGATTACCTCTCGGGGGGGTCAGGAAGGAATTTTTTCCCCTGCTGTAGCAAATCGGATCATGCTCTGCTGGGGGTTTTTGCCTTCCTCTGGATCAACAGTGGGTGTAGGATCGTGTATTTGGGATTGTATGGTTTTTTTTTGGTTGAACCAGATGGACTTGTGTCTTTTTTCAACCTGACTAACTATGTAACCGTAAAGTATCAAAGGGCTTTAGGGAGATCTGGGATCTCTGGATACAAAAATCTTTCAGGAATTGGGAGGGACGAGTAGATGGGCGACCCCATGGGATGGAAAACTCTCCTTTTTTTTCTCTTCTTGTCTACAGCGTTCCCATGAGATCTTCTACTTGTACCAGATTACCAGTTATCAGCCTGGCTTGCCTTGACCATTCCTGGCCTCCACCAGCGGTGATCCTGGCTTGTACTTGGATTTATGCTTCTGCCTTCTGCTTCTGATCTGTCCACCCGTTACTGACTTCGGCCCAATCCATGATTAGGCTTCTGCCTACATGACCGTACCTGATGTGATCATCTGTTACTGAACTGGCTTGTCTGACTATGCTGTTCATCTGCCCGCCGCTCAGCCAATCCTGACTACATACCTGTGGTCCAGTTAGTTCCTGCTAACTACCTGTCTTCTGACCAACCAGTCTCCATTGACTGTCTGCCCACTGATCAACCAACCTCCGCTGACCGTTTGCCCCCTGATCAACTAGTCTCCGATGAGCTTCTGCCTGCTGACCAACCAGACTCTGCTGACTGTCTGCCCGCTGACTAACCAGTTTTCTCTGACCATCTTCTCACTAACCAACCAGTCTCAGCTTTCTGCCCCTGACCAACCAGTCTCTGCTGACCTTCTGCCTCCTGACCAACCAGTCTCCACTGACCTTCTTCCTGCTGACCAACAAGTTTCCTCTGACCATCTTCTCGGTGACCAACCCGTCTGTGCTGATCGTCTGCCTGCTGACCAACCAGTCTCTGCTGACCTTCTGCCTGCTGACCAACCAGTCTCCTCTGACCATCTTCTCACTAACCAACCAGTCTCAGCTTTCTGCCCCTGACCAACCAGTCTCTGCTGACCTTCTGCCTCCTGACCAACCAGTCTCCACTGACCTTCTTCCTGCTGACCAACAAGTTTCCTCTGACCATCTTCTCGCTGACCAACCCGTCTCTGCTGATCGTCTGCCTGCTGACCAACCAGTCTCCGCTGACCTTCTACCTGCTGACCAAGCAGTTTCCTCTGTCTTCTTGCTGACCAACCAGTCTCTGCTGACCTTCTCCCTGCTGACCAACCAGTCTCTGCTGACCTTCTGCCTGCTGACCAACCAGTCTCCGCTGACCTCCTGCCTGCTGACCAAACAGTCTACACTGACCTCCTGCCTGCTGACCAAACAGTCTACACTGACCTCCTGCCTGCTGACCAAACAGTCTACACTGACCTCCTGCCTGCTGACCAAACAGTCTACACTGACCTCCTGCCTGCTGACTAACCAGTCTCCCATTTTCTCGCTGATCAAGCAGTCTTCACTGATTGTCTGCCTGCTGACCAACTAGTCTCCACTGACCTTTTGGCTGCTCACCAGCCCTTTTCTTCTGACCTTCTGCCCATTGACCAACCAGTTTCCACTGACCATCTTCTCGCTGATAAACCAGTCTCCGCTGATCGTCTGGCCAGAGACTAACCAGTCTCCACTGATCATCAGCTCGCTGACTTTCTGTCTGCTAAGCAACCAGTTTCCTCTGCAGGTCTGCCCACTGACCAACCAGTTTCCTCTGCAGGTCTGCCCACTGACCAACCAGTTTCCTCTGCAGGTCTGCCCACTGACCAACCAGTTTCCTCTGCAGGTCTGCCCACTGACCAACCAGTCTCCGCTGATCATCTGTCTGCTGACCAACCAGTCTCTACTGAACTTTTGCCTGCTGACCAGTTTCCTCTGACTGTCTGCCCGCTAACCAACTAGTTTCCACTGACCATCTTCTCGCTGATCAGCCAGTCTCTACTGATCATCTGCCCGCTGACCAAGCAGTCTCTGCCGATCGTCTGTCCACACACCAACCAGCTTCCGTTGATCGTCGGCCCACTGACCAGCCAGTCTCTGCTGACCATTTTCCCACTGACCAGTATCCTCTGACCATCTACCTGCTAACCAACCAGTCTCTGCTGACCATGTGGCTGTTGCCCAGCCTGTCTTCACCTGCCCATGCCCACTGTCCGGCCTGACTCTGCTGCCATCCAGACGATCTACTTATCCCACCTGTGAACAGGCAATAATGCCACTCAATGCTCCCATGCCACCTGTTTGCTCTACAAGGGGCCTGAGCCAAAGGTGTAGGAGAGGCCATCCACATCGCTCAGGCTCCACTACAAGGTACGTAATTATGATGTCCCATCCAAGAACTTCACCATCCCTCATTGTAGTACAATGACTTATTACAACCACAGAAACAACCAATCAGGTTACATGCCTCATGAATATAATGTCTTTTCTGCAGAATGTAGTCACTTCGCAATTCAAGGGTGTACCATTTTCTTTCTTTGTATTGGGAAAAACTCAATACAACCTATTGAAACCGAAGTTGACCAGCTTTTGCTGATATTCCTCATCGGAACAAAGAACAACCGAGACAAGTCAATGAGCGTCCGAAATACACTCACCGGCCTCTTTATTAGGTCCCCCTTGCTAGTACTGGGTTGGACACCCTTTTGCCTTTAGAACTGCCTTAATTCTTCCTGGCATAGATCCAACAAGGTGTTGGAAACATTCCTCAGAGACGCCAATGGCCTCCACATGCCAAAGGTGCTCTATTGGATGAGATGTGGTGAGTGTGGAGTGTCCAGCCTTGAGGCTCAGGGTTGCAAGTTATTTATATGTGCAGCACTATATATATATATATATATATATATATATATATATATATATATATATATATATATATATATATGCATCTAGATTTGGTGAGGACGATAACCGGCGAAAATCCACGAGTGCCGAACTCTTTCCTGTGCGGTGTCACTTCTGGTACTCCTCCACTCATGCCCTACGTGTTACGTCACGGTCACGTGACTTCATCAGGGTGTGAGTGTATATAAATGACTTAAGCCTTACTACACACATGGGCTGAATGTCAGACAAGATTGGCTGGTTCAATAAAAACTAGCTGACATTTCGGCCCGGTATTCCTCCACTCATGCCCTACGTGTTACGTCACGGTCACCTGACTTCATCAGGGGGTGAGTGAATAGAAAGGACTTAAGCCTTAGTATACACAGGGGCTGAATGTCAGCTGAGATTGGCCGGTTCAATAAAAACTAGCCAATATTTCGGCCTGGTACTCCTCCACTCACGCCCTACGTGTTACGTCACGGTCACCTAACTTCATCAGGGTGTGAGTGTATATAAAGGACTTAAGCCTTAGTACACACAGGGGCTGAATGTCAGCCGAGATTGGCCAGTTCAATAAAAACTAGTCGACATTTGGCCCGGTACTACTCCACTCACGCCCTGTTACGTCACGGTCACCTGACTTCATCAGGGGGTGAGTGAATAGAAATGACTTAAGCCTTAGTACACGCACGGGCTGAATGTCAGACGAGATTGGCTGGTTCAATAAAAACTAGCAGACATTCGGCCCGGTACTACTCCACTCACGCCCTATGTGTTACGTCACGGTCACCTGACTTCATCAGGGGGTGAGTGAATAGAAATGACTTAAAGTGGTGTTCCACCCAAAAAAAAAATACATGAATGTCCCTAAAAAAAAAAATAAAAAAAAAAATTTGGAAATTCTTTTTTTTCTACTCACCTCTAAATGCCTGTTGCTAGGGGGTCCCTCGTAGTCTGCCTCTTTCAGTGCCTGGGCTGGTGACATCACTTCCCCTCGGCACAGGAAGGGCTCAGCTCTGCTCCCTCCCTCTTGTCAATCATCTGGGACCCATTACAGGTCCCAGATGACTGAGCGGCCAATCACGGCGCGCGGCGCCGCTCGCGCATGCACAGTGGGTGCCCGGCTGTGAAGCCACAGCCCGGCGCCCACAGTTGCAATGCCGGCGGCGCCGAACGGAGGGGGAGACGAGCAGGGCTTCGATCCCCCACATCGCTGGACCCTGGGACAGGTAAGTGTCCAATTAAAAGTCAGCAGCTGCAGTATTTGTAGCTGCTGACTTTTAATTTTTTTTTTTTAATGGGAACTCCTCTTTAAGCCTTAGTACACACAGGGGCTGAATGTCAAGACGAGATTGGCCGGGTCAATAAAAACTAGCCGACATTTCGGCCCGGTAATCCTCCACTCATGCCCTACGTGTTACGTCACGGTCACCTGACTTCATCAGGGGGTGAGTGAATAGAAATTACTTAAGCCTTATTACACACACGGGCTGAATGTCAGACGAGATTGGCGGGTTCAATAAAAACTAGCCGACATTCTGCCCTTGTGTATGGCAGCCGGTCCGACAGAAGCTGGCTTCTGTCGGACGAGCATGCTGGAAAACCAGCAACCCACCGACTCCCGATCAGCGTTCTCAGCCTATGGCTGAGAGTGCTGACAGGAGTGTTCTCGTGGGGGGGGGGGCACAACAGAACAGTGTCTAGAATAGAGCACTGTACTAACATCAGATTGTTAGTACAGCGGCTCCGACCAAAGCTGTCAGGTTTTTTTTTTTTGGGTCAAACGAAAAAAAAAAAAAATAGTGGTGTGTACTAGGCTTTACCCAGACATCACGTTCTCTTTGTTCTGTCTTCGACGTTCTCTTGTGCGGAGTGTAGGACGGGTGCACGCCAAAGACTTTTTTTTTTTAAGAGCGTGTTAATAGGCCCTAAACCTGAGCAGTACGTTCTATTTAAGCTCAGGTTGTCATTGAACGCTTTTCTGTTTATAGACCGAGAAGAATTTCTCCCTCATAAACTTCACACTAAAACCTTCACACCAGACTTCATAAAAGATCCCAGGGATACGTCCAATGGGGGGGTTTTTTTATGAATGGAGTGGAAGAAATTTTATTTAACTGACATCGTGTTAAAAGAATACTTCGGATTAGGAATTTAGGAGCACTCGCTCGTCTTTAGTCATAAAGTTTGCCGAAAAGTATTTTTGGTGGTGTTTGATCACCGCTGGGTTTTTTTATTTTTTAATATATAAAACAAAAAACCCAAATTTTGAAAAAAAAAAATAGATTTTTTTATTGGCTATGTTTTATAGCAGAAAGTTAAAAAAAATGTTTTTTTTTTCAAAATTTGGGTTTTTTGTTTATAGATTAAAAAATAAAAGATACATTTTATCCTACATTTTTGACAAAATTAGGACAAAATGTATTCTGCTTTGTTTAAAAAAAATCTAAATAAGTGTATATTAAACACTTGCTTACTTGCCGGGCACTTTCACCCCCTTCCTGCCCAGGCCAGTTTCCAGCTTTCAGCGCTCTCACACTTTGAAGGACAATTGCGCGGTCATGCAACGCTGTACCCAAACAACATTTTTAATCACTTTTTTTTTTTATAACTTTCTTTTGTTGGCATTTGATCACCTCTGGGGGTTTTTTTTTTATTATATAAATGAAACAAAGACTGAAAATGTTGGAAAAATTTTTTTCTACTTTCCGTAATTAAACATATCTAATAAAATAAAATTTCTCCAATAATTTAAAGTAGAATTATGGGAAAAACTTTTTTTTTTTTCATTTTGGATAGAGCAAGGGAAAGGTTATAACCCCTGACCGATTTTTATTTTTTATTTTTTTCACCATCTCGATTTCCCTTCACTTCCTGTCCCATAGCCAACCAGGAAGTGAGAGGAAATCCCTCCAAATTACAGGAATTTATTGGGGACCCCTCCCCCCTCCCCAGCTCATCAGAATTAGTGTCCCTATTTGAATATCTCTCCTCTTATACTTTTCTGGGGAATCCCAAAATGTGGGTTTTTCTTTTACTTTCACTTTCAATGATTATAGTAAACAGGACAAATAGAGAGAGGGGGGGGGATCTCCTTAATGAGGGCACAGGCAGCAATAAAAATTGACAGGGGCTCTATATTTGCTATACAGTACTGCGTTACTTTAATTGGCGATTGCGCGGTCATGCCACGCTGCACCCAAATATAAATTTATGTCCCTTTTTTTTCCCCCCACAAATAGAGCTTTCTTTTGGTATTTGATCACCCTTGGCTTTTTTTTTTACTTTGCGCTATAAACAAAAAAAGACCGACAATTTTGAAAAAAATAATAAATTTTTTTTTTACTTTCGGCTATAAAACATATCCTATAAAAAAATTGAAATGTATTCCTCATTTTAGGCCAAGATGTATTCTGCTACATGTTTTTGGTAAAAAAAAAAAATAATAATAAAAAAAATAAAATAAATAAAACAATATCCCAATAAGCGTATATTGATTGGTTTGCACAAGTTATCGCATCTATAAACTATTGGATATGTATACTTATTTTTATTTTGTACTAGTAATGTCATTCTAACACTTTGACAGTGTTAGTACAGTGTCAGTATTAGTACAGTGACAGTGCATATTTTTAGCGCTAATACAGTGATCAGTGCTAAAACTATGCACTGTCACTGTGCTAATGACACTGGCTGGGAAGGGGTTAACATCAGGGGCGAGCAAAGGGGTTAACTGTGTGCCTAGCCAGTGTTTGGGTGTACAGTGGGGGGGGGGAGGTGCTTTCACTAGGAGGGGGAAAGAGATGGAATTTATTTCATGCTTTGCAGGAACACAGGATCCATGCCTTCCCTCCTGTCAGAACGGCGATCTGCCTCGTTTACATAGACAGAACTGTGATGTGTCTCTCTGCCTAACGATTGGCGGGGGGGCGAGGACAGCGGGTACCGCGCACGCGTCGATCGGCTTCTGCTGTGTGTAATCACAGTGGAAGCGAGCCGGCGGCGGCACACATGCGAACCCACTACCCGGGAAGTGTCAGATCACTTGTATATATATATATATATACATACATACACACACATACATGTGATCCTGCGTACAGGTGCCGCCCCGTTGCAGTAAAATTGCTATAGGGCGGACTAGACATGTGCACTGCCGAAAAATTTGTTAGTTTTCCTCATTCGTTTTTTTTTTTTGTTTTTTTTTTCTTTTTGGGTCATTCGTTATGATCGCAATTCGTAAATTCAAAAATTCGTAAATCCGCAAATAAGAAAGAAAACCAGAACATTCAAAAGAATGACTAACTATTAAATTCTAGGAATTGGAATTTCCTTTCAAATTTGGCTGTTAGAGAACGTAACGAATACGAATTCATCTGAAGTTACGAATCATCCGAAATAAGGAATGCCGCATCCAAACGAATGGAACGGAACGAATTAATAATAAATAATAATAAAAAGTTTTTAATATTATTATTGTTATTTATTATTATTAAAGTGGAGGTCCACTCTGAAAAAAAAAATGCACCAAAAAATACCTAAAAAAATGGAGGAAAAGAAGAAAAAAATTTTTTTTTACTTACGTGAAATGGCTGTTGCTAGGCAGTCTTCCTAATCTGCCTCTTCCTACACCGCAGTGATCTTCAGTCTTCTGGGGAATGGGGCGTGGTGTGTAATGGGAACTGTGTGTGTCCCACAACACATCGCGCCCCATTCACAAAGCGCCGCACCTCTCGCACGTGCGCAGTAGGAAACTGGCAAGGCTCCACTGCCTGTTTCCCTTACCTAGGATGGCGGTGCCGGGACCGGAGAGCCGAGGGACGGGTCAGCCTCGGGCGGCCGACATCGCGGGCACCCAGGACAGGTAAGTACTTATTTAAAGTCAGCAGCTGTTTGTAGCTGCTGACTTTTAATTTTTTTTTTTTTTTTGACGGAATCCCGCTTTAACTCGTTACGTTCCATTCGTTTATTACAGATAATTTGTAACTTCGGATAAATTCATATTCGTTACATTCACTAACAGAAAAATTTGAAAGGAAATTCCAATACCTATCATTTAATAGTTAGTAAAAGTTAAGTTATTATTAGTTAGTTATTGTTTCAGATTTTCGGATTTCCGAATTTTCAAATTTACGAATATTCGGAAAAATTTGTTAAACGGGTTTTCGTTAATTTGTCCGTCGCAATATCGCAGTCCTGCTATAAGTCGCTGATCGCCACCATTACTAGTATAAAAAATTTAAAAATTGTGTACTTATCCAGCTGGTGGATGGGAGCCTCTCTAATGCTATAGCTACTGATCTCCTGAGCCGGACCCCTGACCGGACCCCTGACCGGACACCTGACCGCACCCCTGACCGGACCCCTGACCGGACCCCTGACTGGACCCCTGACCGGACACCTGACCGCACCCCTGACCGGACCCCTTACCGGACCCCTGACCGGACCCCTGACTGGACCCCTGACCGCACCCCTGACCGGACCCCTGACCGGACCCCTGACTGGACCCCTGACCGGACACCTGACCGCACCCCTGACCGGACCCCTTACCGGACCCCTGACCGGACCCCTGACTGGACCCCTGACCGGACCCCTGACTGGACCCCTGACCGGACACCTGACCGCACCCTGACGGGACCCCTGACTGGACCCCTGACCGGACCCCTGACCGGGACACCCATATTGGTAATGACTGCCATCTGCAGATGTTTCAATATTAGCGCTGCATCATTTTCTGTAAAACATGTTTACTTTCTATATGTGGGGGGGGGGTGTAAACTTTCTCTTACTAAACTAAAGAAAGAAAAGAGAAGCAGAGGAGGCAAGCTATATGGAGAACTTGTTACAAAGTGACAACTTTCCACTTTTCCTGAAGGCAGAACTAAGCACAAGACTGTGAAATCCGGGACTTACGTCTCCTCCGCTGTCCTTGATCCCTATGATGTTTGGGTGCTCAGCCAAAGTGACTACGGCATCCACAGGTAGGTCCAACCCAGTATTGGCAGGCACGCTGTACAAGATGACGGGGACTGGGGAGGCATCAGCAACCTGCAGGAGGACAAAGACGTGTCAGGATTTCCAGGGGAGACAGCGGGAGCACAGACAACCTTTACCCAGTGGCGTCACTAAGGGGGTGGCTTCTGGGGCCCATAGCCCTGAGTCTCTTACCGGAGGCCGCCTGCCCTGGGGCCGCG